>CADDXX010000932.1:86831-134490 GCA_902810485.1 Alauda arvensis | reverse complement strand
TTTYYWMCYYCYYYTTTWWTTTYTATTAMAAAGGCTAAAATCACCAGCTGAATATTCCCTAAACTGTCTGAAAACTTCCTTTGCAAAGTTAAACAAAAGCTCTGTGTTATGGCCATAGGCAGCTGGCTACCTGCTGAAGTGGGCAGTTTCTGAAGTCAGTTTGTGCTCCTTGAGAGGGAAAAAAATAATAATTCCTGGAAAATCCCATCAGGAATCATTTCTCAGAACAATCCCAGCTTGTAACCTTGCTGCTGGCCTGGATGAAAACAAACAGGAGCCCACAGTTCCTCCACTTATCTGGTATCTTTATCCCTCTCCAATCTGTTGTTTGCAGTAAGTGTTTATTGACAGAACAATAGTGGCTGCTGTAAACTGGGAGGAGCTGAGCTCATGCCTGCAGTCCAGCTCAGGTCATTGCTGCAGGAAGAGGTGGGGCTCACCTGCCAGCCCCTTCCCTCTGCTGCAGGAGATGCCAGGTGGGACAGCACAAAAATCAATTCCCTGCTTGCTGAGGGGATGCAAGGGTGTTGGGAAATAGAGCCATGGAATGGTTTGGGTTGGAAGGGGTAATAAATATCACCCAGTGCTACTCCTGTCATGGGCAGGGACACCTCCCACTGTCCCAGGCTGCTCCAAGCTCTGTCCTTGGACACTGCCAGGGATCCAGGGGCAGTCACAGCTGCTCTGGGAATTCCATCCCAGCCTTTCCCCACCCTCCCAAGGAACAATTCCTGCCCAATATCCCATCTAAACTTATTCTCTGTCACTTGAAAGCCATCTCCCCTTGTCCTCTCACGCCCTTGTACAGAGTCTCCATCTCCCCTGTCAGTTCCTTCAGGCACTGTAAATCCACASTGAGGTCACCCCAAAGCTTCTGTTCTCTCAGTCCCAGTTCTCTCAGCCTTTCCTCACAGCAGAGGGATGTAACAAATAAATCCCTGACCTGGGTGTCCATGGGAGATGTTTGCTCCAGGAAACTGAACCTGCACGTGCTCACTCCAATGCACTGATCAATGCAGCAGCCAATTTTCCGTGGGCATTTTACACTTCCACTTTCACTCCATGRCTTTGGGATGTGTCACAGCACAGCCCTGCTGTCACTAACAGCAGTCACCTGTCCTGTCCTGCCAGGCAGCTCCAAACCCCACAGCACAGCAGCACTAARATCACCAAGATTCATTCCCAGGACACATCGTTTTTGATTTCCTTAAAATGCTTCCTCCCCTGCTCTAAGGCACAAATATATACAAGATCATCACCTTAAATAAGAGTCTCCACGTTTTGTGGAACTCCAGGGTTCCACAAAAGCCTTAAATCTGTCCTAAAGCACCACAGCCCTCCCTGGAGCAGCAGAAGAGAAGCAGCAGTGCTTGGCTGTAGGATTTCCTGTGCTTTCACCAGCTTTGCTCTTGACAAATTCTTATCCCCCCCATCCAATGAGACATTGCAAGAGCAGAACTCAGCTGCAAAACTTCTAAATCATGATCATTGTATCACCTCTTAGTCCACCAACTCCTTAAAGCCATCCCGTAATATAAAATATGTATTTCTATGTACCTGGTTTGAAGGTATTTCCATAAACCCCTCTGGAAAATCTACCCCCATCTCAGAGAGGCACTGAAACACCCTGACCACAAAGTGTGGCCAAGGTGCCCATCTAAAATTAGGCTTGCTTTCAATTGCCAAGTTGTGACACAACAAAAACTCACCAGGAACAAACAAAAATAGTGGAACTCRCTGAATTTGGCAAAGACCCCCAAGACTATCAAGTCCAAGTCCAATCCCCAGCTTGTCCCCAGCCCAGAGCACCGAGTGCCACATCCAGTCCTTCCCTGGACACCCCCAGGGATGGGGACTCAAGCCCTGTAACTGGGAAGTTCTTTTACATCTGACTATCCAAGGGCACGTGGCACTAATTTTCTATTTCCTCATTTACTCAATTAAAAAAAAAAAAGATGAAACTACCACAGTAGTGATCTAATTACTCCACATCAACACAAACCCCTGGACACAGAGGCATTTTAAATACAGGATTTTTTAACCACAGCAGCACCAGTTCTACCTCTCAGCATAAAGGAAAAGGGGCAAAGAGCAGCAGAATTCAGGATTTGGAAGCTCCCACAGCCACTGTGTGCACTGTCTCAGAGGTGCTGGTCAGGCTCCTAGACATCCCAAAGCAGCTCTGCACATCCCTTCTCCCCGGCAGAAGGAAAACCACCGGAATTATAAATTTACACATTACAAACTATAATATAATATATATTACATTATATATTATCTATAATAGTATATATAATGTTATATATATATATATATATGATAAAATAAATACAAAATTACACATGACACTAAAAGCAGGGAATGGGAGACAGAGCAGGCACACTCCACAGCCACTTTGTGACACCGAGGGGACAGGAACAGCTCTCAGGACTCTCTGGATGTCCCCGTGGAGGAAGCCACACACCCACGTGGTGCCCTCCACACAACCCCACTCSTCCCCACGGGCTCAGGGTGAGGGACAACAGGCAGGATTGAGATGCAGGACRAGGATGTGCAGCACTGGGAGCAGGCAGAAGCTCCTCCAGCGAAGCTGCTCATTTCCCTGTTTCACGTGGCTCTCCATATGTTCCTCCAATATCCCCATTATCCCATTAGATCCACACCCATTCCTCSCGCAGCCGAGCCCTGAACTCTCTCAGGAAGCGGAGCTGAGTCACTCTCCCAACTGCCTGCTGAGATAATGGCTCTGCACTGAGAGTCAGGGCAGCAAATTCACTTCATCTGAGTGCAGGGCATCCAGCAGCATCCCCAAATCCCACCGGGCCATGGGGGAGTGCTCCTGAACACACCTGTGTGCTACCAGCTGTCACTACAGGCTTCCTGCCATAATTCGTTCCAGCTGCATCGCAGCCAGCAAATCTTCAGGCCGAGATGTTAAGAAAACTCTGTTGTGCACAGGGATACAGCAGAGGAGGGGRAAAAGGGATATAAATGTATATAAGCACATGTGTTTGTTTTACATAGACACATCTCTAGATATAAACATATGTACATTTCTGAGCTCTCACCACTGTGACATAAACATAACACACCTTCYTAATACTTCTGCTTTTGGGGAAGCCTGCAGACAGAATCCCAGAATATTTGGGGTWGGAAGGCAGCTCTGGAGCTCAYCMAGCCCACACCACCTGTCRCAGGTGACACAGGGACACATCCAGGTGGGCTGAGATGTCTCCAGAGGGGAAGACTCCACACCCTCCCTGGGCAGTGGTTCCAGGGCTCTGCCCACCCTTCGTGGAAAGCTGTTCTTCCTCCTGTGGAGATAGAACTTCTCCTGGCTTAGTTCATGGCCGTTGCTCCCTATCCTGTCACTGAGCACCACAGCAATGAGCCTGGCACCATCCTTTTGCAGGTATTTGCATGGCTTGATGAGACACACGAAGTACATTATACGTTTCACTAAGTGCCATTAGCATTCCTAATAGGGATTTTCTTCCTGTCAGACAATACTGAGTCAACATCAGCCCCCAGGATTGGTCATGGCAAATACRAAGAAAAATATTCTCAAGTCCAAATTTTCACATCAACAGTGTTGTCCCCAGTTCTGTTTGGGACTACACAACTGTTGCATCAGTTCCCCACAACCTGCAGCTTTCACAAACAGCAAAAACATAAAACATCAGAAAGCTCAGAGTGCCCCTTCTTAACATAAAGGTTCATAAAAAACATAGAATCAAACTGAGTGCTCCTTTTCTTTAGGAGGACACCAGAAAGAAGCTGTCCCTGCCAAAGCAGGCTGTAACAGGATGGCACAGGCCAGTGAATCCCATGTTCAATTAGCTCTAAATCTGATTTAGCTCCTTGCAACACTTCATCCACTTTCAACCCTCACATCCCTGTTATTCAGCAGAGGAATCCCCCAGTTTGGTGAAGATCTCAGCCTCCTTGCAGGAAAAARAAAACAAACAATCAGAGGAACACAAACCTATTATAAAACCATTCCAAACTTCTTTGCAGAGCAGTGGACACCAAAAAAGCCAATTAAGCACACCGCCTTGTGCTTTTTCATTCTTAAATTACACTTAAATCCAGTTTCCTCACTACACATGCAATCCCCCACACTGGAGATGCGAGTACACTTACACTATGTTATAAAACAATCGGTCTGTATCACACGGGTTTTTTCTCTCGTGTCATTTCCCAATCAATTTCAAACCATTCCTGGAAAGCCCGGGCAGTCACCCCCAGCACAGCATCACACACGGAGCTCCTGCTAAAGAGGAACTTGCTTTCTAGTGTCACTGTGCTGTACTATCAGCTTACACTACGTGACAATTCAGTCATTCCCAAACACCCGTCCCACACCACCAGGCAGGTAATTTGGAAACGTAACAAGCGACTGCCATCAGTGGCATTTCTGCTTCCCTGTGTTTGTCCTGCATCCTCAGCGCTGGAAATACCCACACCAGTGTAACTGGGATTTTCTAATAACTTTTTAAAGTCAAGCTGAGGTYTTTTAGGCACAGGCACAGAGAATTTAAAATTAATTTCAACACTTCACTTAAGTTTTACTCAGCCCCAGGAATTCCCTTCTTCCTGCTTGCTTTGTTTAGGAGGCTTAGCTGTGGGTTTCTATGAAAAGTTGTTCTTCACAATCAATCCAGCCCRAGAACTGTGGTGGGCATTGACCTTCATGTTTCCAATTTGAATAGTCAGATTTATTATTTCCTTCCCCCAGACAAACGCTCATTCATGCCATTGAAGTTTCCTGCGCCGCAACCCCGAAATAAACCCTTGTGCTCCAAACGCAACACCTTTAACCTCACACCGGGCCCGCTCAGCACAGCCCTGCCCAAACCTCACCGGGCTTTGGGGCTGCTCGGTCTGAGGGGAATGTCTGAGCCACCAGCTGGGAACAATCCCCCTCTGTTCCTGAGGGACCCCGAAACAAACCCTTGTGCTCCAAACGCAACACCTTCAAACTCACACCGGGCCCTCTCAGCACAGCCCTGCCCACACCTCACCGGGCTTTGGTGCTGCTCTGTCCCAGCGGGGATGTTTGAGCCACCAGCTGGGAACAATCCCCCTCTGTTCCTGAGGGACCCCAAAACAAACCCTTGTGCTCCAAACGCAACATCTTTAACCTCACACCGGGCCCTCTCAGCACAGCCCTGCCCACACCTCACCGGGCTTTGGGGCTGTTCTGTCCCAGCGGGGATTCTGAGCCACCAGCTGGGAACAATCCCCCTCTGTTCCTGAGGGACGGAAGGAGCGCAGTAGGAAATGGATCCCAGCGCGCAGGGAAAGCCTCATCTGTATGGACATCACACTGCCCGCAGAGCCCGGAGCCTGGCTCCCCACAGCTCCCACGGAGGGACAGCACACGGGCCGGGCTCCCAAAGCAGCCGGCCTGGGAGCGCATCCCGGCGGCGCGGAGAAAGAACCCGACGTGAAAACAACTCGGAGCTCCTTCACTCCGCGCAGCGCTCGGAGCGGAGGGAGAAAGGCGACTTCTCCCAGCGGCTCTCCCAGACAACTCCTCAACTTCCCGGGAGCCGGGAGGAGGCAGGAACCGGAGGGGACTCGGAGGGGAGCGGCTCCATCCCGGCCGCGGAGTGCGGAGCCGGGCAGGGACGGGGAGGCCGCGGCCGGGGGGTGCCCCAAGTGCGCAACAGGCGGGAGCGGGGCGGGCGCGTCCTCACCTACGCCGTACTTCTCCTCCCTTTTGGTGGGCACCCAGCGGGTCATGGCGCCGGGAGCCGCCGGGATGCCAGAGCCCCGCTCCCTACGCCGCCATTTTCCGACCGCGGGACGGGAAAAGTTTCTCCCGAGCACGGAGTCATGTGGTGCGGGCGGAGCCTGCCCGGCCCCGCCGCCCCTCAGCGTCCCCTCAGCGAGCGGCCCGGGCCGGCCCCGGCAGCGGCTCCGCACAAAGGCAGCGCCCTCCCTTCTGCCCGGTTTTATGCCAGGTGCGTCCCCCCCGGGTTGTGTCCCAGGTGCGGCCGGTTGTGTCCCCAGGGCTTCCCCGCCTGTCCCCGGTGCCTGCCCGCCCATCCCCGGCCGTGTCCCAGGTGCAGCCGGCTGTGCTCTGCCGGAGAGTTCCTGGCTGCGTCCTCCCCGGAGATGCGGCTTTAAAACAAAGGGATTTTTTGCCAGTGTTTAATTACTACGCTTTTGGAGGTTGCCATGCGGGGACAGGACATGCAGGAGTGGGGCTGTARGAATATTACGGGGTTAAACAAGGCAGAGTGCGGGTGTTGTAGCTGGATCCGCGAAACCCCCGGTACCGGGCCGGGCCGGGGATGAACGGATGGAGCAGCACTGCGAGAGGGGCTCGGGGCTCTGGTGGGCAGAGCTGGACGGGCCGTGACCACGTGGGGAAAAAACCCTCGAGTTCTGGACTGATCCTACACCACGGGCGGTAGGAAAGAGGGGAATTCTTTCCTTCTGCCCCGCTCAGGTGAGAGCTCACCTGCCGAGCTGCCTCCAGCCCTGGGATCCAGCGTGGGAAGGACCTGGAGMTGCTGGAGAGATTCCAGAGGTGGCCATGGAGMTGCTCCAGKGCTGGAGCCCCTCTGGAGCCAGGCTGGGAGAGCTGGGGGTGCTCAGCTGGAGAGGAGAAGCTCCAGGGAGAGCTCAGAGCCCCTGGCAGGGCCTGAAGGGGCTCCAGGAGAGCTGGAGAGGGACTGGGGACAAGGCATGGAGAGACAGGACACAGGGAATGGCTTCCCACTGCCAGAGGGCAGGGATGAATATTGGGATCTTGGTCAGGAACTGTTCCCTGGCAGGGTGGGCAGTGCCTGGCACAGGGTGCCCAGAGCAGCTGGGGCTGCCCCTGGATCCCTGGCAGTGCCCAAGGCCAGGTTGGACATTGGGGCTTAGAGTATAAAGATTATAAACCTGATTTCTAAACCTAAGTCCAAAATCCTGCCCAAATCTAGCATCTTATGGCTAATAAAATATGGAATAAATTATTACAAAAGAATGAGCAAGGGAAATGAACCTCCTGTTCCCAATCCCTGTAGTCTTGGAGGCATCCAGGACCATGATTTTAAAAATAAAGAAAAATTATAAGCCTTTAGGGAACAGAAAATAAAGTGTGTAAAAGTCAAGAAACAGCAGAGGGATAACACTKAAAAGGAATAAAGAGAAGTGAAATGACTGACTGGCTGTCATTTGGTAGGATTAGTCCTCTGCCAAAGGGGAAGCCCTGTAGCACAAATTTAAAGATTAAAGTAGATCCAGGGTTGAATCCTTTGTCTCCTTATTTTCTTGTGTTGTGTGAATGGCAAAAAAAAAAAATTTAAAAAAGGATCAGTTTCTGCAGCAGCATTTTTGCTGTCAGATTTTGAGATCAAGTACTCAGACCCTCAAATGAGTCTGCTCCTCTTTCCATGCCCCTTCCCTTCTCCCACCCTTGGGATTGCCTTGCCAGGACATCAGCAGCATGTTCAGACTCATCTGGGGTTTACTGCAGCTGTCCTGTCACAATCCCAAGGGGCTGTGATGGAGCCAGCTCCTGCACCTTTGTTCTTCCTGCCCAGGAGTGAGGACATCAAAAGCTTTTCAAAGCCGTGCCTTGTCCTCRTTATCCTGCACTAATGGATCAATGATTTAGAGCCTTCCCAAAGCCAACTTACAAGGGAGCTCTTTGATTTCACACCTTGATTTTCATGAGGGAAATCAAAGTGAATTGACTGAAGTAATGCTGGAYGTGCCTGCTCTGTGCCTGTAGTCACCTTTGGTTCCCCACACCAGGGAGAGTGGAAAGCACTAATATTTATTTCCAGCCATGAATGTTACACCCTTTCATACAMCTGCTGCGTTATTTTTTGTGGTGCTCCTAAATACAGGCAGCAAAACTGCCAGAGCTGCTCAGGCCTCAGGTGCTTCAGGGGTTTTGGAGGCTGTTACTGGAACAATCTGTAAATCTGGAAGCTGACTGACTTTTCATTTCCATCACTGGTAACCAGGAATCACTTCTGTGGTGGCTTTGCAGGTCCCAGGCTGTGAGCAGGGGGCACAAAGCAGGGCGCTGATGTTAATTTAAACCTGTAATGAGTTAATAAATGAGTTATTGCTGCAGTCTGTCCTCTCTGGGCCTCAAGGTTCAAAGCTGCAATGTGTTTGTTGCTGTTCTGAGGGAGGCCAGGGCAGCACTGGTGTTTCCCTTCATGAGAAATGTGCTGCTGCCAGGCTTTCTCCAGGTGTTCACCAAGAGTTAAATCCAGTTCTCCCAAAACCTGGCACTCCTCAGTCCCAGCTTACCTCTATATCTGCACTAAATTGGAATTATATGGACAGCAGAGATCAAGTGCAAGCCTAAGGCAGGAAGCACCAGGTTCAATAAAATAAAAGTTAAAGAATTACTTATAACTTCTACATATTAAATCCATTCAATRGCACAATTTGTGTTGATGCCAGTGGAAAGGAAGAGGTTTGTCCTGTTGTCTGATCATGATCTGTAACAAATACAACCCAGCTGGTTCCATGACCACCAGAAAGCCTCACTGCTACTGATGAGGGTCTGTGTTCATTTTACTGCTTTCCACATTCTCATTTTAATGAAAACGTGTTACAAGCAGAGCTAATGCTATTAAAATTTTGATAGCCAGTAAAAAATTGCTTCTAATTCACAATGCATAAATATCCCAATGCTGGGGTTTTACAGCCAGGAAAAAATGGTAATTTTTGGACTGTGACATGGAGAAAATAAAAGATTTTTATTTTTTCTCCAGCAAATGTAATATAAACTGTCCTGAAAAAAGCACTTTTCATTAAACTGTAAAATGTTCAAGCTGACATATTTTACATGCTTAGGCATAATATATTCCTTTGCACTGTGCAAGTGTGTTTTTCATTTATTAAGAGGAAACTGAAAAATGCTTCTTTCCATAAAACCTGAAAGTTTTATCACATCCTTATGTCAACTCTTGGGGTTCTCATCTGATTTTTTTTTAATGCATCACACAGAACTGGAGACACTTCTCTTGGAGCAAAGGAACATTCCTTTTCATTGCTGAGTTCCAAGAAACCCAAATGCAGTGTTTGGCCATGAATGATGTTTGAAATTCTTGTCACAGCATCTTTTCAGAAGGATGAATGGAAACAGAGCTGCTGCCCTGCTTGAGACAGTTTCACAATAAAAAAGAGATATTCCATGAATGTAGGGATATAATCAAGATTTGTTTCATGGTTATTGCAGATGACTACACCAGGGGAATGTTTGTTCCATCTCAGTTAAATAGCACAAGTCTTTGTAGTAATTTCCTTTCATTGACAGGCCTTGTAGGTAAATTCAGCATTTTCAGAAAAAAACCCACATCAGTAATTCTTGTACACCCACAGTGCAAATTCTTCTTGGAAATATTCCTCCCAGGGGGAGATGGGTGGACTTATAAAAAACCATAATGTAATCATTTCTGGCTTTTCTGTTTGCACTGAAGATATTCTGCAGGAATATTCTGACTTCCATTCCAGCTGCTGATCATCTATTTTTGCTGTAATTTCCACGAGGGGTGAATGCCCTCTGAGTCTGTGAGTTCCATGTTGGGGTGCACACAAAATGAGAGGKTTTTACACCTGGTGGGAAGAGGCTTTTAATAAATGCTCAGGTTTACAGTGTACTGCAATGAATCAGAATGGAAATCAAATTAAAATCAAGTTACAAAGATGACTTCAGCCTTGGCTTTGCTGATAAATGTCTGAAAACTTGGGGGTCTCTTGCAGGTGAAACTGGGCCATTTTCAGGGAGAATAAAGAAGCCAAAACTGGGGTTTTTTTTACATTCCTGTGGGCTCCTGTCAGCCAAGGTGGAGCATTTCCAAACCTGCCCAGAGCAGGAAGAAGTTCTGTGCTTTTCCAGGCTTTGTCCCTGATTTTGAAGGGTGCTCAGTAATCTTTCCTCTTCCTCTCACTTTCATAGAAGCATTTTGGTTATCTCTGGGTGTGTCTTCAGCTTTTCTTCCAGCTGGGATGCCCAGCGTGCTGCATCCAGGCTTCATTTGCCAGCAGAAGTGTTCAAAGGCAACATTTGAGTTTATTGAGCTCCTGGGATGTACATTGCAGTCGTTGCACTGGTTTAGGGTCTTTGGGAAGGGTTAAAGAGAGCCTCTCTCCTTCCACCCTGCTGGCTCCATCAGCACTTTCTGCCTTCTTGCATTTGAATTTTTATATCCAGAGATTATGGGGCTATTAGGGATTTAGAGGRTGATTAATTATTTCTGTCTGAGAGAAGTCCAGAAAGGAGCTGAAGCTACTAATTTATTRAGTAATATTATTTTATTAAACTGTTTATGTTTTAGCCTAAAAAATGGGGCTGCACATAATGAAAGGGATTGTTCACTAAAWTATGTTCCTTCAGACTGTGCTGCTGAAAGTGATAGAATGAACAAGGAATCTTCAGAGGGGTTGGATGTTTGGATGCAAGAAACATCTCCCAGGTGCTCTGCAAATGCACAGGGGTTCCCAAAGTGATGGAGTTTTTGGAAGGATGAGATTATTATGGACACAGCTGAGTTTATTTACCTGGTATTTCATCCTGTGCTCTGGAATAAAAAGTGCTTTACAGTGTCACAATTAATGGAAGCAGCTTCATGTCTAGAAAAGAGGGAAATCTGATTTCTGACCATGCCAGAGAGTGAGGTTTTACATTCTTCAGAGGAAAGTGGAGTGAGGTTTTATGGTGGGTCAGTGCTATCACCGTGTGCTCTGAATAAACCCCATTTACATAAAGAGCTGATCTTTTGTCAGCACCATCTCAGGTGTCACCCTAAGGATGTTTTATGTTGATGTCTTGGACCTTGACTCAGGAGCTCTTTCCCTGCAGGGTTTTTTTTTACCCCTCACCTTTCCCAGGATGTTCATTCCTGCAGGACTGGGGCAGCTGAAATCCTCTTGGCAATTGCAATTTTCTCCAACTCTCTGCAGCCAGAAATTTCACCAAATCTAAATAAACTTCTTTATTCCCAGCTGAAGTACTTACTAACAGGAGGAAGATGCCCTCACTCACGTGAGTGTTATGTTGTTAACTCCAAAAGCACACAAAAGTTAATTTTTTAGCAGTTCCTTGCACAAACTGGYCTTTAATTCTTATAAACAGCAACAGACTCAGGAATATCTTTTCAACTTTTACAGTCAAGCAGTTAAGGGAAAGAGTTGTACAAATTAATCTGAAATACAAGTCAGAGTTCAGTGCTGTGGCAGCCTGTTCCTTTTTGCAACACCTGTGAATAACCAACAGTGCAAGGCTTTATGTGGTTTGTGGGGGTTTTTCTGGTGGTGTTTGCTGGTACATTTTTCATATATTTGATATCTACACTCAAAATGAGATTATGAACTCAATTTACAGAACTCCCTGACAAATTCAAATATAACTGGTGAGACAAAAAGCTGGATGTAACAAGTTGGGGATTCCCAGAAAGTCAGTGAAGTTTCAGCAGATCATCTCCAACAGATCTGTGATTTTAAATCTGTCTTCAAGCTCACAGTAAAAATTAAGAGCATTTTCAAAGATGCTTTCTGGGAGTATATTCTGGTGAAGCTGTTACTTATTAGAAGCCAAATAATGATTACACAGAAGAGTGCAGGCTGGAGCTGCAAACATCCATTATTTCTGGTAATAAGGCTCAGCACTCATGTTGCACTTAACATTTTGAAAGCACTGAACAAATATTAACTCTCTCCTGTGATCCAGGGAGATTTCAGGATCTCCATTTGCACGGGGGAGGCAGCTGAGCTGGGGCCAGCTCTGTAAAATGTGACAARGCATTCAGGAAAATGGAGAAACTCAGAAAGCAGGGCCACTTTGTGTCACCTCGTGATGATGTGATTTTCCTGAGGCCAAAAGTGGCACGTTAGCTGGGGCAGGGTGAGATTGGGTGATTTCTTCAGCCTGCAGACAATGTTCCCTCTCATCCCCTGATGAACGATACGAGATGACAATGAGAAATGACAGAGAGGGAACATGATGTACTAGCACCTGTTAAAAGGTTTGAAAAACTGGCTCCTGGGATATGGAGGGTTTGAAGCCAAGAGGAAAATGAGTTTGTGGGAGCAAAGAACGGGGTGGGATTCACAGGAATGGCCTCCACGTAGAAAATGTTGATTTCTGAAGGAAAAAAAAAACAATATCTCATCAACTTTCTACCCAGATTTTCCCCATCTGAGCCCTTGGAAGACCAAGTCAGGAAGGGATGGGAGGTTGTGTGTAGTGCAAGAAGCTGATGTTGCTTTTGGGCACAGATTGATGCAAAGCAAACCCTGCTTGAGGAATTGTGCAGCACTGGAAGGGTCTGGGGGCAAGTGGTACCATCATCTCTCCCTGGCTGCTCTCCAAAACTGGSTTTCTAAATGGATTCCTCACTGCAGGCTCTGGGATGCTTTCCTACCCAGCAGGATTGGCTTCCTGAAGAGTCGTTTAAGGGACAAAGCCTTTGCTGTCCACTGCCTTTGGATGGAGACTTCATTCACTCTCAGGGGAGATGATGGGATGGTAACCCCACACCTTCCAGCTGGGGTGCCATGGCAGGTCCAGTTCCTTTCAGAAAATCCCAAATCATTTTGTTTAACCTTGGAGCTCACAAATGACTGAAATAGCTCAGACTGGCTTCTCCAAAAATGAGGTGTGATCTTCAGCTGGGGACAAAGAGCAAGCCAGGAACTGAGCCACTGGTTTGATCTTCTGTAAATCCTTCCCTGGGAGGGTGGGCAGTGCCTGGCACAGGTGCCCAAAGCAGCTGGGGCTGCCCCTGGATCCCTGGCAGTGCCCAAGGCCAGGTTGGACATTGGGGACAGTGGGAGGTGTCCCTGCCATGGCAGGGGTGGCACTGGGTGGGATTTGAGGTCCTTTCCATCCCAAAGCACTGGGGGATTCCAGGGATTCCCTCCCTGGGAAGGAGGTGATCCTCTGGTTGTGGACTCCTCATCCCTGGACCTGTTCAAGACCAACCTTACCCTTAAGAAATCTGGGACCAAATCTGGAAAAGTGCATCCAAGGAAATGCTCAGCTAAGAGGACACCAGTGAAATATTTCTGTCTGTCAAAGCTGCAAAAGGACCCTCAAGAATTGGCTGTGSTCACCCTCAAACAATGCAGCAGATGGAACTGGATGAGCTTTAAGCTCCTTCCAACCAGGATTGATGGTGAGACCCAGGATTCCTGGAAAGTGAGGACAGGTATTTGCTTTGCAGCAGGCTCAGTTTCCTCGTGGAGCACGGAGCTGTTTGGAGCTGCCAGACATGAAACAGCTCCTCGTTCCTCCTTGGAAAACAGACAGGAGCTGATCTAATGCTCAGTGCCTTCCTTTTGTCTGGCTTAGGAAAACATCTCAAAGTTCTCTCCTGTCATGTTGGAAAAATGTCACATTTTCATTTCCAGCAGGCTCCTGCACTGAGATGAGTCAAACACAATAAAGCTGATATCTGTATTCAGCCCTGCCTCTGCCCAAACTTCAGCTCACAAACTATTTGTGTGGAGTTGTTTGGAAATGGAAAGTTGTGAGCRCTGCTCCTGATTCTGTAATCAAAAGTTGTTTGTGTCAGGCACAGGAGCTGCTCACCAATGTCTGTTGACAGTGGTTGAAATGGAAATACAGAAGCCCTCGTGTGAAAATGAGAAAATCTCCCTCCTCATCAGAAGCCTCCACCTGAAAAACAATGATTTACTTGTTTGACAGACAGAGAAACACTGATAAAATAAACCATGTTCCRGGCCACTTTCAGTGTTCATCATCTCTCTGTCTATGAATATGTACTTTTATCTCTAAAATACACATATTTCTGCAATAAAAGTATTAATATTCTGGACGGGAATCCAGTTTTATCTTGAAGCAGCATTTGCCAGGGATTGTTAAATCACAGAATGGAAGCTTTGTCTAGACACATTTCTCAGTGGCCAACTGAATTTTTTTACTTTGATTGTTTTTAATGTATTTCTGGGAAGAAAAGGTCCTAATAAATTTGTTTACAACCTTTTCTGGAAACTATGGCAGTTTTATAAGGTTCAACTCTGGCAATATTTTTCCTAACCCAAGCCCCCTATTCTTGGAGTCTGAGTGTTCTCTGGGAGAGCCCTCAGCTGAAAGTTCCCTCAGATTGTTATTAAAAAAGTTATTAGGTTTTTATTTTTTTATTTGCAAGTGAAACATTTCCAAGTGTATTACTTGGAAAGGAGCAAAGCTTTCTTTCAGTGACTTGCAGGATGTTTCCATGTGATGATTTTTACTATGAGTGATCAACATGAATTGTCTGGGTGTATTTCATAAAATAAAAAATTATGGAAAATCCAAATTATGACTGTTATCAAACCCAGGACAGCCTCAGCACCCAGGCAGGGACCAGGGCATGGCCTTAAAATCTCAGCAGTGCTTGTTGGAACAAAGGGCAAGGTRTTTTTGTGCAGCATTTTTAAAGCTGCTGCCTTTTGTCCTCTGGCCCCTGGCCTTGGTCCAAGCTCCCTGAAATCAACGGCAAGGTGATTTTGGTGGGATTTAGCTCTGGCCCAGCTCTTTGGTGAACAGGTTTCAGCTTTCAGACCTCTCAAGCACGAGCATTCAAGCCAGCCTGACAAAATGTTCCTGCTTTGCACAGGGCTGCAGGTGCTGTTCCTGAGGCTCACAATTGTCACTTTTCCCTTTGTTTCTCAGTGCTCTTTATTAATGCAGTATTATCTTCTCCCACCTGCCAGGTGTGCACCTCAATCACCTCAAAGCTGTTAACAAAAGAATGCCAGGGTGGTTTTAAAAGCATGAAGCAGGATTTTCACCAGAGGCCATGAGTTCACTCAGGACACCTTCCCTTGGTTTGGGTTGTTGGGGTGTTTTAAGTTGATTTTTGAGTCTTCCCCTGCAGCATTATCCTGTTTTAAACTCAATTCCCTGAGAATTCAGTCTAAGAACTTCTGCATCAGGCAGAGAAGGAGAAGTGAAACTCGTTGATTGGGTGAATAAAGCAGAAGGATTCCTTCCAGGATTTGGAGCTTCCTGCCTCCCCCGGCTCTGGGGGATGCTGAGAGCTGTCCCTGCCCTCCACACAGTGGGGAGAGGAGCTCCTGGGAGGTTCCCAAACCTGCCAAAGCATTCCGAGGGGAAATGTCACTGTGCAAGGCTCCTCCAGTCACCCCAGTGTTCCCTGCTGGGGAAGGCAGCAGCTCCAGGAGGGCTCCTGGATTGCTCTCCCCCTCTGGGTCCATGTGCTGGGACATTYCCAAGGACATTCCACGCATGACATCACCTCTGCTGGCAGGAGGGAGCGTGGTTTCCATGGCCACACTGCCATCCCCTCCATCTCCCTGCCTCCAACACAAAGGATTCACCTTCCAGTTCAGAGAGGTCTGAGCTGCTGCATCTCCAAGCTGTCACACCTTGATTGTTCTTGCAATGCTTTGAAAACTCAACTTTCAGCTCGACTGCGGAGTGAGAAACATTTCTTCCTTGAACTCCCTGCATTTCCACAGCCCTCTGTCTTTAGATGAGACAAGCAGATACAAGAATTGTCTTGTAAAATTGCAGTTTCCCTTTAATAAGCCACTCTGACAGGCAATTATTCATGCAGTCTGCTCGGTGCTAAATGTTCCTTCATGCTGTGCACCCCTGTCTCTTGATTGCAGGAATGCACTCCTGTGAATTATAATTATGAGTAAATATGAACTGGTGTGCAGGAAATGATTTACCAGGCCTTCCATTGCTGCATGCTATTGATTCTCCTCTCCTAACAAATAACGTGTATTTTTTCATTCTGTGGGGTTTTGGAGTGTTTGCTGCAAGTTGTTTTGACAGAAGTTGGTGGAACTCTGCAGAAAGAATCTCTTTGGTGACAAATTGTTTGCTAATGTTTAAACTTCAGGACAAAAATGGCAAGAAGGTGTTAAAGTTTGGTGCTGGAATATTAAATATTAAATATTAAACATTACACAGACATAACCATGTGGATTTAATTCAYCTTGATAATGATCCCATTTTCAGATACTTTCAGACAAACCACAGGTTTGTCATACTTAATAAACCAGATATTCCCTCATGGTTAAAAAAAAAAAGAAGTCTGATCTCACTCTTTACAGATCTGTGTATATTAGGGGCATAGAGAGYAAAAATGTAAACTATATAAAAACTGTGTCATAATAACCACTTTGCTCTTTGGCTTCAAGGATGAGCTGTGTGATAGAAATACAGCAGGAAAGCCCAAAAATAGGCAGAACATCATGAGCCTTGCAGCATCCAAAGGTTTTCTTCCTCTCCAGGCAAACCCTGTTGACTGAGATGTCGTGAATCCTCAGAGAGAACAGAGGAGGCTCTGTGAGGTTCAGAGCTGTGTTTAATTTTGGCAATAGTATCACTTASGTGGGGATGTGAAGAACAAATCCTGTCGAGCAAAGATGACTCCTTYTTTAATTAAATCCTAAATTAGTGGGAGAAGGCAGGGCAGTGCATGGAAGCACCCAGAATTTACTGAAGCACGTCTCCAAATTGTGTTTGACAAATGAATTCGAGGGGATTACTCAGAGATGCAATTAGGAGCCCGAGTAATTGGCTAAAGAATGTTCTGAGGAGTGATGGTCAACAGGGGAGTGCACTCCTGGGCCCACACAGGACATGGCTGTGATTTCACTGCTCCCCAAGGAAGGGGTTTGTGGTGATGATGGTGCAGGAACAATTTCATTTGCTCCTGGGGGTTGTGTACCTGGCAGAGCTGAGGGTTTGGGGAGTTTGGGAGGTTTTCTTTGCTTTGTTCCTGCCCTGCTGGAGGGGTGGTGGGCACAGCAATGAGCAGCGTGGCTCTGATCACAGATGCTCCTGTGCAGCTTTAAACCAAGCAGATTTTCCACAGAGAAAAAAGGGTTTCACTTTTACCTTAGGATTCAAAAGGAAAAAGCCCTAGAAATTTCTTTGCTGTCCTGGCAGCCACTGGCTCAAAGSCAAGGCAGAAATATGGATTTACCTGTTCTTCAGAAATGGAGCTGGTCCTATGGGGCAGTTTGCCAAAAATCCCACCCAAATCCTGCTGTGCCTAAGGCAGAGCACAGAGATCCTGGGAGCTTCTTGGGATGTCATAGCCAGATACCAATGTTTGTATGTACCTGTGCTCAGGTTCTATTTTGTTCTTTATCATTTATTATTTTATCAGTTTATTAAACCTTTTGCTTTACAAGACACACCCAAGGAGCCATCTCACAAGTRATTTTTTAAGCCATTTCTGTGAGGTGCAGGCACCCTCAGAGAGACTGAGCTCACTCCACTCTGGCCAYGTGTAAGGTTGYRTCACATCTGCAGCTTTTCCAAGTCAGAACCRTTCCTGTGCCTCACAGAGRAACATTTRCAGACAGATTTCAGCCCCCAGCGTCACCTCCTGTCACCTCTGGGGCTGTTCCCCCACAGCTCACCCATGAAAACCCAAATTGAACCATCCCATCTGCCCTGGCAGGGCAGCAGTGACCCACAGAGCACAGACATATCCCTGAGGCTRGGAATGACAGAATCATTCAGGTTGGAAAAGACCTCTGMGGTCATGGAGTGCMACCATTMACCCAGCCCTGCCACGGCCACCACTGCCCCAATCCTGAGGAGAAGGAAATTCCCTGGCTAAAAGGACCAATAAATTGRATTCCCTGAGCAATTGCCTTCCCTGTGAGGCACAAATCCCAGTAAAACACGAGCTTGGATCACACACCAAGGCTGGGGTGAGAGGAATAATGGGCTCAGCTCCCAAATTCACCTTCTGTGTTCAGTTCTGGCCCTGAAAAGGGAGGGCACATTGCACATTGCTGCACTTTGGGGTTGTGTCCCTGTTTTCCCTTTATCCTGCTTTGCTCCCCACAGGTGCAGAGGTGCTGGGTTTGGCTCAGCGTGTTTGGATGAGCAAGGTGGGGTGTAAAAAACCCCAAATCAGCTCTCTGGAATATAAAAAGAGATGGAATTGAAGCAGGAGCTCTTTCTTATTGCTCAGCACAGAAAGCTGGGAGAGTTTATCCAAGAGCTCCATTGGTTGTAATGGAGAATGTTTCTGTCTATAAAAGGAGAGTGTTTAACCAGGATATTCCAATCAATCCCATGAATATATTTCACTCCAGCCATCCAGGCTGGTGGAAGAGCTTTAGGATGGGGGAGCTGATTCCCAGGAGGGCAAAGCAATTCCAGCTGCCCCCAGCTGAGGCTGCCTGGGCTGGGAAACTGCAGAGAGGGGCCTGGAGTGACTCCCACAGGTGGGTGCTGCCATTCCTGGGGTTTCAATCCTTTCACTATTCCATAATCAGGAGCAGAAGGAGCTTTAATGTTCCTGTGTTCTTCACTTTTATTTCCAGCAGCCCCCAGCAGTGAGCAGTGCACTGTCACAGTCGTGAGTAATGAACCTGCAAAGTGGACACTTTGCTAATTTGCTAAAAATAAGATTTTACATCTCTATAAAAGCTCCCTCTCATCCCTTTGGGTGRTGAAGTGCAGCACTGAGATGTTCCCTTGCAGCTGGAGAAGGCTCTGTTCCAGCAGACTTCCCAAAATTCACTCTCTAATCCCATTTCACACGTGGTGGTCTCACAGGGAGGACATAAAAGGTGAATGGTGGAGTCGTAGCCATAAAATAAAGAAAGTAAAAGGGCTCAACACTGGGACTATGAAAGCAGTTTCCAAGCAGTCCTTACTGAAATTAGGCTTTAATCTGATAAAAATAGAACATACATTTACAAGCATCTCTTTCACTGGAGTGAAAATRCTGCAAAATAAAATCTCTGGCTGTGGGTTACTGTTTGCTTTTATGAGGATTTTGCCAATGACACAACAAAYRTTGTAAACATTTCCTGATTTTTTTTCACCCCCTTCTCTGCTTGGGAAAATAACAAAATGAAGAAATAATTCTTTATTTTTTTTTYCCCCTGCCTGTTCATTCTGATATCACTCTTGAAGCAATCTCTCTTCAGTCTGGGTGATGGATGGGGCTTTGCAGGGAGCAGCCATAAAGCTCTCCCAGTTTGTTTGGATTTTTAAAGGATATTTTATCRTCATAAACAGCCGTGAAAAATTAAACAGCCTGATCAGTTGTACTAACAAGTATTTGTGAAATAAATCAGGGAGGTCAGCTTTGTTCAGGGCAAACAGAGGAGTCTCTTTGCCCTGCTGTGTGCAGAGATTTTATTTTGTTTTTCTTTAGTTTTCTTTCATTCAGCTTTGGTTTTTTTAAGTTTATTTTCCCATAAAATTTGAAAAATCTCCACCCATCCATCACCCATTCCTCTCTCTCACTAAAAATGGGATTTCTGGTTCTCCATCCCTCCTGAATTCCAGGGGATTGATTCCTTTTCCTGACCTGTGAGGGGAACACCCACCCCAAACAACTCAGCCCTCAAGTCCAGTTCTTTGGAGAAGCCAAACAAGACAAGTTCTACCAACACATTCTTTGTAATGAAATTAATCTCCATTTTCCAATTAGGCTTCTCTTTTTTTTATCAGCTCCCACACTTAATAATATCTACAGTTACAAATAGAAATTGTAGTTAATAGTGTCTATTAACAACTGGCTTTATAAGAATTTATCTCCCATTTGAATATCTGTGGTCATAGGAACAGAAGTAATTGAGCACTAAATGAGTTTGCAGCCCTGAGCATTGGTTAAATGGCATTATTTCCTTTTTTTTGCTGTTTATGCAGCACCACAAGTTCAGGTGGACAACATTTGGTGAAGGAGTTTTCCCAAATATCCCAACCTGAGCCTCTCCTGGTGCAACTTGAGGCCATTTCCTCTTCTCCTGTCTCTTGTTCCCTGGAAAGGAAGGCAAAAATGGTGGCAAACAGAACAAATTCCTGAAGGTGAATGATAAATGATAAATTACAAATGATAAATTCTATTGTTTGGGTTCTTCATGCCCCAAATTTCCAGAACCAGCCGTTTTAGTCACCAGGATGAAGCCTAGAGCAGAGCCATGGGAATCTCCTGCCAGAGCAGAGGAAGGCAGGGCTCCAGTTCCCCTTTTTGCTGGATTTCTCCTCCTTGGGGCCACATCTGATCCCAAACAGCCTCTCTCTGTCTCCTTCCTCTCTCTGACAAGTCCCAAGCACTTTCTCAACGTTCTGGGGTTTTTTTTCCTCCCCATTTTCTCTTTTCTTTATCTCTGCCTTCCCCTTGCATTTTTCCTTACTCATTCCWTTTCTTTTTCCCCATTAGTGCTGAATGTAACCCACATCCTTTCCCATTTTCCAGGGGTGTTCTCTCTTTTCTCCTTTTCCCCATTTATACTTTTCCCTTTGCTCTTTTTATTTTTTTTTAATTAGGTAATTTCCATATTTTCCTCTTCGCAGGAAGATTCTATTAGGTGACAAGAATAATGTCAAATAAATGAGATTATGTTAATTAACAGATCTTGTCGCATTTCCATGATTCACAGGAAAAAATATTCACACTGGCTGATTTTTCAATTAAATCATTTGCTCTGTTATCTGCTCAGCATATCTTTATGAATATGCAGAACTGTAATGCAGTTAAATYGTTCCAGGCTCCTTGTTAACCTCAAAAAGCCACAAGGTGCCCACTAGCAAAACTGGGGATTTTATTTTTTGCCTTTTTGGGTCAAAATCACAATTCTTTGTTTTAGCCTTGAGATCTTTTTTGAGGRAGTACAGGGGATTAAATGTTTGGAAAAAGCATCTTGATTCTTTCCAAGGATAACATGTTCATTCTTTTCCTTGTTCGATTTATTTCATCTTAAAAGTATTATATATTTTTTTTTTGTGCCTTTAATATATCTCATAATGTCTCTTTATCCCATGGGGGCTCTCACCACCAGCAAGTACATCCCAAAAAACACCTCAGAAAGGATCTGTGCAGAATGAGCTGGAACTTCAAAGGTACCAGCAGCATGAATTCTGAAGTGGAAGATTGTTCCTGCCCACGTACCAAGGGAACCTCTTGGGGATAAACTGGAGTTTGCTGAACATTCCTTTGTGGCAGGGAAGGAATGACAGGGGTTGGTGATGTGGTTAATGGCAGCACCAATTCCAGAGCCTGGCACAAAGCTTTGTGGGGCTGTTGCAATTGGAAAATAAAACATTTTCCATCATCAGTGAGAGTCTGGAGTGTCACAGGCACCTTCCCAGGGGGGCTGAAATGGCTCCAGTTGGGTCTGTGGKGAGATCCCACTGGAAATGAGATAACAGAGCCCTGTGCCATGGGGGAGAGAGGAGAGCTCTGCCCCTGGGGGCTCCAGGGCAGGAGAACCTGGAGGAATCACCAGGAACAAAGGAAATGAGCTGGGGTTCGTTCACTGAGGGAAATCACCCAGCACAGACATTCCCCCTCTGCAGCTTCACCCTCCCAGGGCTTCCCCTTTCTAAAGCTTCTCTGTGTTTTGATTGCTGTGCTTGGAACCACAGAAAAAATTAAAATAGAGAATTAAAATATATCAAAATAAAAAAAACTATTAAAATATTGCAGCACTGCATGCAATTCAACATGTATTATTGTTATTATTATTATTGAACATGCCAGAAATTCTTCTACTATGCACTGTAATAATGATTTTTCTTTTTTACAAGGTTGATATCCTTTCAAACTTACAGCCTTTATATCTTTCTATGTGTAAAATAAGACAATTTGCTAGAGTGGAAAATATTTTTTTGGTAATAAAAAGTGGTATTTTTATCTATTTGGTAAGTCTGACTAGAATAGGAAAAATATAAGTAACAATCTCCAGAATACTTTATTTGGGATTTTCATAGAATTATGGAATASTTTGGGTTGGAAGGGACCTTGAAGCTCATCCAATSCCACCCCTGCCATGGCAGGGACACCTCCCACTGTCCCCAATGTCCARCCTGGCCTTGGGCACTGCCAGGGATSCAGGGGCAGCCMCAGCTGCTCTGGGCACCCTGTGCCAGGCACTGCCCACCCCACAGCAGATCTGGTTATAAAAACACCAAGAGGAAGCATTGCAAGGAATGTTCCACCCTACACTCAGGAATTGTGATTTTAGGATTAGATCTGAGATGGTTGAATGTAATTTGGGGCAAGGGACAGAGCCCAAGGTCACACAAAGCTCCYAGGGAGCACAACCACAGCGTTCCCATCTTTGCTCCTGGTTGAAGATCCCTTCRTTGCCAGCACCCCTGGGCAGGGCAGGGCACTGTGCCCTCACTCTGCCTCTGCTCAGCATCACCCATTTCCMCTTCCATCAGCCAGCTCTCCTCCTCTGCCAGGGGCACAGGGGTCTCCCATTGCAGTGACCCCCTCAAYCCCTGGGATTCAGCTCATCCTTCCAAAATCTCCACAGCAAAACTGCCCTGCACATTCCAGCCTTAATTTCAAGGTTGTTTTTTTTTTTAAACAAACCCAAGTGCTCAAGGACAGGAGCAGAGTGTGCCCAGTTTGTGGTGAGTGGAGGGTTCAGTCTGGAAGGGAAGGGGAGGCAGGATGAGTCTGTGAGCCTGATCCAGCCACCTGTGCCAAAATTCAGATTCAGCAGAGCCTCCCCGTGCCCTGGAGTTGCTCTGAGTGTCCCTGGGTGTCGTGGGTGCTGCTCCTCTTTGTCCCAGGCTCACTCAGCCCAAGTGACTGCTCTGACTTTGTCTCAGCTTACCCCATCATTAGTCTGAACATCTCTGCCTTCTGCTGACTCTCCTCCTTTTAYCAGAAATGAATGTCCCTGATCAATACCCATTATTGTGGTGGATTCATTATTCCCTAATTGCTGACAGGGTTCCTGCCCTGCCCCGTTCTCTCCACTGAAATCCCAATAATGCTCCTGGAGGTGCTGCTTCCACCCCACTCCATTTCCCTTCAGRATGGATGTTTTTGATGGGAACCAAAGCCCTGTGACCACACTCTGGAGAGTTTTATATTAAAAAATACAAGTGGAATTGACTTTTTGCCAGAAGTTTTTGATTTTTTTTCTGGGAGTGCTCTTCCCTAAAATGCTCTTCAATTGGCACCCTCAAGGCTTTAAACAAAGGAGATAATTAAACAGATCCTTCAAAGCAGAGACTCACTGGTGTGCAGGAAAATGGTGCTTAAGCACATTCTTTTAGTTGGAAATTGTAACTTTTTGCAGAGCTCTTTTTATCTTTTCTCACCCATCTTTTCTGCTGGTGCAATTATTGGGGACCAAGAACAGCTGACTCCATTTTGAGCTTCCGATGAGAGGGGCATTCCTTGGGCTCCAGCTCAGCACTCACATCCTCACAAGGCCAGCACAGGCCAGAATGTTCTTCTGATCCTGAAAAATAAAAAAACCCTTTATGTGGCTGGAATGGGATCAYCAGGGCTGATGCCACCAGGGTGTAGGGCCATGGGAATGTGGTGGTTGTCCCYAAAGGTCCCCAGTGGTGTCACACAACCCCCTTGGAGGGTTTAACATAGTGAAGAGCTTAAAAACTGCACAGTGAAGGGTTTAAAAATTGTTCTTCTGAGGGCTCTGTTGGGATCCCAGTACATTCCCTGGTTTCCAGCAGGAAGGAGGGAAGGAGAACATGGGGAGGAGGGAGAGTGATTGTGTACAAAGTGAAAGTAAAGTCAATTTGAGTGATCAGCTGTGGGATTAACTCTGTCTAATCCTGGCTGGCTCCTTTCAAGGGATAATTATCTATATTTAAATTAGCTGTGAATGTTTATTGAGAATGACAATGTTACATTGCTCTTTGGTGACATTCTGAGTTCTGGAAGGAACAAATCCCCTCATCCCCAGGGGAGTCTGTGGGTTTGGAGGCTCAGATTTCCCTGTCCCTCCCACACACTGCAGGTATGACACAGGCTGATGTCACACTTTGCCAGCTCTGTTGCTGTCACAATGTTGTACAAACAAAGCCAGAGGAAGTTAAAAGGSATCTGTAACTCTCAGTGCTGGAGCACTGCTGGTAACAGCTGGGCAAATAAACASGGATTTGCACTCTTCAATTGTTGTCACTCTAATTGTGGAGTTAATTGAAACCTGATCTCAGGGTTTCTTTTAGAGGTTACCAGGAGAGATGCAATTTATTGGCTCTGTTTAAACAGACTTCAGTGGGGTCTGGTTTCACTGGTGCCAATGGGAATCTCCCCCTGAGATTTCCCACACATCCATGGAGCAGCCCTTGGAAAAAGCTCTCAGCATCACCACAGCCATAATTCCACAGAATCACGGAATGGTTTGGGTGGGAAAGGACCTTAAATTCACCCAGTGCCACCCCTGCCATAGGCAGGGACACCTCCCACTGTCCCAGGCTGCTCCAAGCTCCATCCAACCTGGCCTTGGGCACTGCCAGGGATCCAGGGGCAGCCACAGCTGCTCTGGGGACTCCATCCCAGCTCCTCCCCACCCTCCCAGGGAGGAATTCCTTCCTAATATCCCATCTAACCCTGCCCTCTGTCGGTTTGAATCCAATGGGAATCCTCCTGAAGATCCCTGTGCCACCAAAGGGATGTTTGAACATCTCTGCCTTTTGCTGCCTCTCCTCATTTTATCAGGRACAAATGGTTTCCATCCCAGGCTGCTCAGCCATGCAAAGCAGTGCCATAACTCATCATTCCTCACCTTGTGTCAGCTCCAGAGCACAATGGGAAATGAAAATAGAGATAAAAGCTGCAGGAAGCAGAGTTTGGTTGGATGTCATCATTCCCATATGATCCAGTCAGTGCTGGGGCTGTGGAGTAAAGAACCCAGGGATATTTGGAAAGTGCCCACCTGGAGCTGGCAGGCAGCACAAGGTGCTGTGTGTGGTTATTAACTTATTTCTTTAACTTGGATTTTGCCCATGAGACCACAGAGGAACCTGCTGCAGAGTCAGAAAAGTCTTGGTTTCCTCTACAAATGGGGGGAAAAAAGAAAAAAAAAAAGAATTGAGCTGGAAATGAAAACATTAACCAAGAGTTGCACTGAAAGAGTGAGAGAAAACGGGTGAGGAAGGGAGAGATGCAAATGTGCAGGAGTTTGAAGCAGCTGTCTTTGAAGTCTTTTATGTTCCATTCATCTTTCCTGCTGCAGCCCATGGGGAATTTGGGGCTGGAAGTTCAGAACTCCATGTTCAGAGGAGATGAAAGGCAGAGTCATTCAGCAGATCCCTGCCAGTGCATCCAGCCCCACGGAACTGCAATGGAATCACAGGACATGGTGTGACTGGTGAGGGGGTAMCAGGGCCCTCAGTGAAATGAATAAGAACTCCTGGAAACAGCCACACATCACTGAACTTTGCAGCCTTGGTGGTGGGGGCTGAAAAATGAGGGACTGGGGATGAATTGGGAGAGTGTGCTGCTATAAATTACAGAGATGTGCTCCAGTTCATCAATAAAGGTTTTWAAAAAGGCTCCCTAAATTAGCTCTCTGGTTGATCAGGAGCAGCTCTGAGAGAGGAGAGCAAAGGGCTGGAGCAGCTGAAGTCTGGGAGCACAGGCCGGACCTTGAAAAATCTCGGCTGTCTTTAGAAGTGAAGAGATATTCGGAATATCTCTGGAAAACTGACTCACCTTGATGGATGTCAGCTCCCAGAGAGGCAGAAGTCAGTGACTCAGGAGGGGGAAATGGAAACTCATGCGGTGCTTCACAACAATCGAGATGTTTTCTTTCACTTTTGTAAAGATGCAAAATAATGCAAAAGGGTTGAGGATTGCTTTGGTTTGCTGACACACCCTGCCTTTAGATTAACAGGGAATAATGGGCGTTTATTCTGCAGCAGTGTCTGTGTGAGTGCTTAACACCTGGAAATCTGCTCCTTATTTTTATCTGAGCTTCTCCCAGCGCTGCAGAACACAAACCCCAGGGAGGTTTGCTCCCTTTGGGTTCGAGTGTGTGTTCCTTCCTGCTT
The DNA here is from genome assembly GCA_902810485.1 of Alauda arvensis. NCBI lineage: Eukaryota > Metazoa > Chordata > Aves > Passeriformes > Alaudidae > Alauda > Alauda arvensis. The sequence goes on along the minus strand of CADDXX010000932.1, from coordinate 108,740 downwards.
TATTCCAAACAGGGGCAATTTCCCTTCGTTTTACAGTTTAATTCCAGGGTGCAGTTCCCATGGGACACTGGAAGCAGCCCCGTGTGCTGTGGGGTGGGAAGGCTGYTTTGGGATTTTGGGAATTCCTGGAGTGGGCATCACCTCTTCTCCAGCCTGGGACCAGCTGGGAGGGGGCTGAGATCCTTCTGGTTCAGCTCCCCCCAAAATCCCCCCAATCTCTGCACAATTGGAACACCAGAAAGGCTCAAACCAACCCCACCAGCTGTTAAAGAGATGAAGATAAATACACCCAGCAAGCACCAGTGGCCACACAGTTGGGGTTTTTTTTCCATTTTCTGAGTGCTGTCATCACACTGAAGTTTTCAGGCTCCTCCAAAGGAATCACGTTGAGGATTTACAGAGAACGAGCCTGTGAAGGTTCACAGCTCCCTGCCTGCCCTGAGGTGGCTTTGCACAGTGGAAGCAGCAGGGATGAGCCCTCACCCCCTGGTTTGGATTCCTCCTCTCCCCTGCCACTCCCAGCCTGCTCAAACACCATTAATCATGTCACGATAAAACAGCTGCCTCTGCCCGTGTCCCACTGTGCTCACAGCTCCTTCTGGAGCTTGTTGCASTTAACTCCTCCCGGGTCAAACGATGAAAGGAGATGAAAGAGCAGGTGCTGAGGATGCCTCCTCTGAAAGGCTTCTCCTGTCTCCCCATGTCCTGCCACCGCTCATTCCTACCGGGGAGAGCGGGAGATAATTACAATCTCAGAGTGGGAAAATCACTGTCTGCCTCCTCACTGCCACCCTGGGGAGCGTTTAAGCACTACTTAACCACGGGTTAAGCGCTGCTGCCTTTGCAGGGAAGTTAAAGCACAACTTGCTGTGAGTAAGTGCAGGGTCTGCTCTCCTGGAAGCGCTTTGGGGGMCATGGTCTCCTCAGAGCCATGGGCTGCCACCTGAACTGCCTGCAAAAMCTCGTGCAGCACTCCAGCTGCTGGAGAGTTCAATAATTTAAAAGTGGAAAAGACGTAGCAAATKATGGAGGTAATTTTCCTGAATATGGGTTTAACTTAATTTTCTGTGTCTGCGGCAAAGCGGTGCCCAGCCTTTCCCTTGGGAGCCATCCTAATGAATCTCATTGCCAGAGAGTTTTCCCTTATATTCAACCTAATTTTTCCCTGTCTTAATTTAATCCCATTACTTCTGCTTATGCTCCCTCTTGCTACACTAAATAATTCAGTGTCAGTAATTAGGYACAATTAGGGATGTGTCAATTAAGGTCCGTTGGCACGGCTGCAACGCCACGGGAAGGTCCAGGAGAGCTGGCTGGGTTTGTGGAGTTCCAGGAACTGCTGGACATGGATCTGCTCCCTTGCAGGCTTCCATCCCACTCCCACTCCTCTATATTTAGCTGAGGTTGCTGGGCAGAGCAGCTCAGATATTCTTATCAGCTTTTCATTACTCTGGTGACACTGAACACGTCCGTGCCCCAAGGCACTCAGCCCCACTTAGGCCAATAATTAGCAAAATTTATCAGGGATGTGAGTGGGGATGTAAAGCCACAGGCACATCAAATCATCAGGAGTTGTAAGAAGTATTGGAGTTCCAATTCACCCATTAAAGTGTTGAAAGAAATCCAGTCCATGTCCTTGTTCCATGGGTGAGTTTGTGCCACCTGGAGWGGGAATTTTTCCCTGTAAGATTTGGAGTTTCCTTCCCTTAGACTGCAGAATGCTTCCCTTGTTTCCCGGAACAGTCACTGTGGTTTTTGCAGAGATCTGAACTGCTGAACACTCAGCTGGAAAAGATTGACTGTAGCAGTTTGGATAAATATATTTGATGCACAGATGTTCTAAGAAGCTATTTTGCATGCTTGCCTGCCTCGCTYCCCTTCCCATTTGAAAGAGGGATTCCACCTATTCCATCCATCTGCAGCTCCTCTCCCTCGCCTCTAGGGAAAAGAACAATTCCTTACCTGCAGATTTGTGGGAGCACAGAGTGGTTTGGGTKGGGAGGGATGAAAGCCCATCSAGTGCCATGGGCAGGGWCACCTTCTGCCATCCCAGGCTGCTCCAAGCCCCATCCAATTTCTTGGATAGCTCCAGTTAATGGATCCATGGAAATGCAGCTTGGTGGGTGAGCAGTGTGCAGAGAGAATCCCTCCACATCAGTCAGGAATTCCAGACCCTTCTCAGGTAAGGATCCTTGGGATTGCCAATTCCTTGATCCCACCAATCAATTCCTTGATCCCTCCCAGTTTCTGATGGATGAAAATGCTGGAGCTTCCCCAGGAAGAGCCACAGGAGCAGAGCTGGACAGGATTGTCCCAGAATTGGGAAGTGGCTGGGYRTTTCCTGACATGCTCCCTGTGCTCYRTGGTTTGGGGGGTACCAGCCATGGGTGTCAAAGCCTGTCCTTACTCCAGCTGATGGCCCTGGATCTTCCCTGAGGATTTSAGAGCTTGATGTGCTCCTGTTGTGCCTCCAGTTCAGACAGAACCAGCTCTGTAATGCTGTTATTCCATGGAAATTGCCTTATTATCCTTTAGAAAAACCCACAGATCTGGGCTCACCCTCGCTGATATTTCAGCAGAGATCCACAGGAGCTTGTTTCAATAAATTAAAATAAAAAATAAATCAAAAAAATCCCCCAATAGCATGTGTCAATGAATGGGAAACAACTGTTAATTCTGGTTTTTCAATTTAGGGAAAGAAAGCAGCTCCAGCTGGATAGAAGGGAACCCCAGGGTGATTTTGCCAGGGTGATTTTTATGTATCTTGTTCTCTRTCCTATCACCAACATAACAGACAGCCTTCCTGACCTGCAGGGGGAATGAAAAGGTGCTTAAACTTAATGCTTTTAGAAATAATTAATCATCTGTTATTATTATATATGGCCAAGTTGAAGAAACAGTAAATTGCTTTTTATCTGTTATCAGTGAAAGCCAAATTTCAGGCATGGGAATGGATAAATCTAGGTCAGTGGCTGGATTTTCTGTGGTTTCCCTGACATTTGAATAAATTAAAACTGCATTTTGAACACTGAATGCATCAACCACCAAGTACTCAAAAAATGGAAAGAAATTCAGGRGTTGGTCCTTCAGGAGTTTGCTTCCCAAGGCCTGGGTTCAGTCCCAATGTCATAATAAACATATTTTTAATTGTATTAGGCTCTCTGCTCTTATTTTAGTTGTGGCTTTTGGGCATGTGAGGAGATCATTTCTCTGGTAGAATTGATTTTATCTTTTCCTTCCTTCAAGCCAAACTGTGCCTGTTGTATTTTTGTTGTATTTTTGTTGTATTTCTGTTGTATTTTTGCTGTATTTTTGTTGTATTTTTCCTGCATCGTGGCCCTGCCTCCCTCTGACCTTTGGTGTGAGCATCCTTGTCCTGGTCAGTTGGAATTAAGTCATAAATCTATCAAATTTCAGCAGGGTTGAATTCCCTGAAAATCCCCTCCCTGTGCCTGGCCCTTGTGATTCTCCATCTCCTCTTCCTCCTGGTTCCCACCCAGCACAGGTGATGGTGTCTGGGGCTGTTCAGCAGCACAACTGATGCTTTTCTTCTTGTTTTTMTGACATTACAGGGCAAAGATGTGTSAGGTGAAAGGATTCCTGTGGATCAGGAACCATCCCTAGGTCTGCATGTCAAATAAATAAATTATTTGTAGTGGTGTCAATCAAAGGTGGAGTGGAAGGCTGAAAAATTTTAGGATTTTTTTCCCTTTTTGTTTGATCAGCAGTGGTTTTATATGTTCTTATCCTATTTTAATTATAACCTTTGTGAAGTGTTAGGAATATAATTTTTGGTCATTGAAGGCAGGGCAGGTAGGGATCAGTTTTCCACTGAAATATGAGGGAATATCCAAAATTAAACATGGAAGGAGCCCTCCCACAGCCCCCAGATCTGCCCTCTCCTCCCAGAGGACACTGGGGTTGTGAGGCACAAAAAACCCAAAACAGACAAGAAAAGACTCTGTTACTCCAGCATGGACATCCCTAAATCTGATATCAGGAAAAAATTCCTCACGGAAAGGGTTGTCAGGCTGGAACAGGCTTCCCAGGGAAGTCCTGGATTCCTGGAGGGATTTAAAAGCCATGGGATGTGGCACTTGGGGACAGGGTTAAGTGGTGGCCTCGACAGTGCTGAGCTCATGGTTGGACTCAAAGATCTTGGAGGTYTTTTCCAAAYKTAKYAATTCCATGGTTTYAWGAGTGGAAGCAGATTTGGACCAAWTGGGAAAGAAAATGAACCTGAATATTTTCACAGCACCTTTCTTATCCTTGGATAATTGGAGCAAAACAAGAAGGAAACAGAAGTTTCTTTCTCATTTGGAACTCACAGAGTGCATCGTTTCAGATGGCAGAGGATTGGGAATTGTAAGACAGATTTCCTGGGAGTCCCTAAGGGCAAACTTTACCCAAGCAAAAGCAGAATGATGGATGTGCTATTTAGGACACCCAGCTCCACATCTGTGGATGGTTCAGCAAAATAAGATTAAAYGAGGAGAAATTCTCTGGATTTCCTTTGGGKTTGGKTGGACCTCCAGGGACAACGAACTTYSCTGAGGTTTCAGRYGAGTGGGRAACAATTCCAGCTCCCCAGTGGGGAAATGGGACAGCACATCTGCACCTGCAGCTTCCCTGGGGGGACACTGCAGGTCCTGGGGGACACTGGAGGGGTGAGGGGTGGCACAAGAGCTGGGAATTGAGGAGGATGTTGGCTCCTGTGCTGGAGGGTCTCCAATCCAAATCCAATCCAAATCCAATCCAATCCAATCCAATCCAATCCAATCCAATCCAATCCAATCCAATCCAATCCAATCCAAATCCAATCCAATCCAATCCAATCCAATCCAATCCAATCCAAACCAGCTTGGTTTGTTGAATGTTCCCCCCCATAATCATAAAGCCACAGGATGGCTGGGGTTGGAAGGGAGTTAAAACTCATCTCAAAACCATGGGCAGGGACACCTCCCACTGTCCCAGGCTGCTCCCAGCCCCAATGTCCAACCTGGCCTTGGGCACTGCCAGGGATCCAGGGGCAGCCACAGCTGCTCTGGGRATTCYWKCYCAGYCCCTCCCCACCWTCCCAGGGAACAATTCCTGCCCAAAATCCCATCCATCCTTGCCTTTTGTCAGTTTGAAGCCATTCCCTGTGTSCTGTCCCTYCATSCCTTGTCCCCAGTCCCTCTCCAGCTCTCCTGGAGCCCCTTYAGGCCCTGCCAGGGGCTCTGAGCTCTCCCTGGAGCTTCTCCTCTCCAGCTGAGCACCCCCAGCTCTCCCAGCCTGGCTCCAGAGGGGCTCCAGCMCTGGAGCATCTCCATGGCCACCTCTGGAATCTCCCCAGGTCCTCCCCAYGCTGGATCCCAGGGCTGGATTCAGAGCTCCAGCTGGGGTTTCACAWGAGCAGAGWACWGGTCTGGAAAACCTCTKTTCCAAGGGAGGAATTCCCTCCTTTCCTGCTGCAGCAAATCAGAATTTCTCCCAGTGCTCCCTGGCTGCYGATTTCTCCCYCCTGGCAAGGAGAGARAGCTTTKCTGCCCTTCAGCAGCTCCTGAGCTGCCCCTGGGGGCAGGGGAGCCCAGCAGCAGCCTGGGGTGAGGAGGACACTGGGGCCACTGGAAACAATCTGCAGTCTTTAATCTGGATTCCAGGGTAATTTTATATTTCATGAGCTTCTTTTCTCTCTCTCCTCAAGCCCCCAGGAGGTGGCAGATGTTTTCTGGTATCACGTGGAGAGCAATGTGTCTTCTTGAAATTTTTTTTTATTGTGAAGATTGCTCCTCACTTGAAGGGATTAAGAGAGGAAAAATCTCTCTTCTGTTGTGTTTTTTGTTGTTGTTGTAGTTGTTGTGTTGTGTTTCCTTTTTTTTTAAATCAAATGCAATCAGCCTTTCTGAAAAGTTGGCAGTCACTGTTCCTCTTAAAGCCCTTTCAAAGGGATGAACTGGGTTTCCAGAAAGTTTGGATTCCTCCTCTCCTTCAGAGATCCAGCCCATGTGCAATAAAATACCAGGAGCAGTGACACTGCAAAAGGTTTTTGCTGCTTTAGCTTCTACATTTATTACGTATTTTCTCCATCTAAACCCAAATTCAGAGCAAAACACCTCATGAAATCAAATCTATAGATAATATTTGCAAAATTAGATCTAATCCTAAAGTCTGTAACTAAGGGAAGGCATTAAACATAAATTGCAAAAGCCACAGGGAATTTCTTCTGGCAAAATCCAACAGCAGCAATGAGCCACTGGAACAATGAGCAACATCACCCATCAGATCTCTATTTTCCTCTCTATAGAATTAATCTCTTGTGCTATTGAATCTATTGAATTTCTCTGTAATTGTCCCTTCAGCTCCTTTCTCTTGATTTCTTGCTTTCCTTTAACAATAACAAAATTTTCTCTCTTTTGCATATAGGTGGGAAGATGAAGTTGTTGGGTTTGTTTTTTTTTTTTTTTTTTTTCTGGAAAAACTGTAGGAATTGCAGTGTATTATTTGATTGCACCTAATATGAAATATGGGAATTTCAGCCATGGGCTTTCCATCATGGATTTCTCCCTGATTCCTTCCCTCAGTACCTGGAGTGGCTTTGTCCAGAAGATCCTGCACCCTCAGCATGAAGACAAGAGCTGCCCACAAGAATTTGGAACCACTGGATGTACTCAGCCAAAAAGCAGATTGGCTTTTGGATAAGCGTGCTGGAAGTGGAACCTTTTCCCTGGTCTGCTCCAGGAGTGGATTAAAACTGTTCCAGGGCATGGGGATGGGGACTAAAGCTGGAAATCTTGGCTGCATGGGGGCTCTTCATGYTTGGTTGCTGTGTGGCTGCCAGCTGGCAGGGCTGCAAGCATCCATGAATTCCCTTTAAAACATGGGAATTCCATGGGCCAGTGCTCAAAGGCTGCAGATGTAAATCCAGCAGAGGAACTCCAGAGGAAATGGCAAAGTTCTGCCAACTCTCCTCCCTCAGCCAACTTTTATTTTAGCTTGAAACCTAAGAAATAATTTACTTCTTAGAAAATACGGAGGGCAATYCATAAAGAATTCATTTCCCCCTTACCTTGGTGGTTAAGGTGGCTCTGTTTTTTCCTTCCTCTTTGCAGGGAGAGGAACAGGCAGCCCAAACTCTGYTGAATGAAAGATAAATGAGTGATAAAATTGCTGGAGAATCTCTAATGTACGTGCTCAAGCCATCAGGCTTCAGCTCTTACCCAGTGTGAGCAAGGACTCTCTGCTATTCCTGTGCTTGACTGACATCAGAGGCTTTAAAAAATTCATTTTAAAGGACAAAAGCTAAAATAACTTTTGGATATCTCACTCAAAGTAGCCAGAAATATTTTGCAGAGTGTCATGGTTTAATAATAATAAAGAAGAGAGAAGGAGGGGAATAAATGCTCAGACAGAGCAGTGATGCCCAAACAGTTGCTGAGCTCCTGTCCCCCAGCAGTGATCTGGTGGCTCCCAGTTTCCCCAGTTTATAAACTGGGCATTGTAAGGTGTGGAATGTCCCTTTGGTCACTTCAGGTCACCTGTCCTGGCCATGCTCCTCCCAAATTCTTGTGCAGCTCCTCTCTGGCAAAGCTTGGGACACTGAAGAGTCCTTGACTCCAAAATCTCAGCGTGTTCTCAGCATTTTTCCCTCTATCCYARGCAAAACCAGCACAGAGTGGGATGAGGATCACATTCCCTAAACCCAGTGGGAAGGGTCCCCCACGCCCAGGCCTCTCAATATTGGCTGCACAGAGGGAAAAAACAAATTATWTTTATGATTTGCAATTTCACTCTGCCTTATCTCCTTCAATTGGTGCTCAGGAAAATAAAATGGTGGTGGAGGTAGCAAAAAAAAACATTATTTTGAGTGTTTCTCATTAAATGAGATGTACTGGGCTCTCTGAGCTTCTCCTAAGGGTTAAAATAGAGAGGCAGATTAATTTTGCAGTGGGTTTGTTACACAGTGAGGCAGGGAACAAAGAAAGAGCTGGAAGGAGGGGAAGATGATGATGGAGCCCTTCCTCWGTCTGTGATGTGCCTTTGCCCATTCCCAAATGGAAGGGAAGAAAAGTCTTGAAAAAATTGTCAGCAATATGAAAGCACATTATCTGGGACACCAAAGGAAAAAAGATCRTAACTTTTGCTCTGTATCCTCTCTATTCCCCTGGTGTTGAGTGATAGAACCTTAAAATACTCCTTTTTTAAAAAATTTTTGTTTTATTACTTGGAAAAGTGGAGCAAAGTTACAAATCTGAAGTTTTAGAGAACTGTGTTTGAAAAGAAACTTCCTCTAATGGTATTTGTGCCTGATGTGCAATATTGTGCTCCCTTCCTGAGCATGTGGAGTGAAGGGATCTCCTGGAATGCTCAGGGAAGTTCCCAGGAGATAAACAGAGTCTGTGTGTGTATATATATATATATATATATACACTGTCTGTAAATACTGCTACACACTATTCATGGAGTAGATTTAAAGGATATAAACTATGAGCCAAAAAAGATCCTAAAATAAAATCACACTTGCTGAACTGAGAGGTGGCTGCTGGAAGTGGCAGAATAGTGGGAAAATCCAGTTTTAGAGGGAAACATGAGCACATGGATGAGGCAGCAAATATACAACTAGATTTTGATTGACCTGAATATTCCTCATTCACAATATTATTCATTTAAATAATTATAGGGGGTTGTTTTGTTTTGTTTTTTCCACCTTGCAGTGAGTATTCCAGAGCTTCAGACAAAACACACTAGGTGGAAGAAAACCCCAAAACCATTAAATGATTTGTTGGGGACCATGCAACTGCTTTTCATGGAATCTCAGACTGGATTGGGTTGGAAAAGAGCTTAAAACTCATCCAGTGCCACCCCTGCCATGGGCAGGGACAGCTCCCACTGTCCCAGGCTGCTCCAAGCTCTGTCCAACCTGGCCTTGGACATTTCCAGGGATCCAGGGGCAGCCCCAGATGCTCTGGGCACCCTGTACCAGGCACTGCCCTCCCTGCCAGGGAGCAATTTCTTCCCCAAATCCAGCCTAAATCTCCTCTCTGTCAGTCTGAAGCCATTTCCCCTTCTCCTGTCCCTCCATTCCTTCTCCAAAGTCCCTGTCCCACCTTCCTGTAATCTCCCTTTTCTATCACATTTTACATACCCAGAATATCTGAAAACACCAAAGTGTGCTGAGCACAAAATCTGACCAGGGCAGCAGGGRTGGGATTCCTGCTCAGCTTCAGAATTAGGGGCAGCATTGCAGAGAAAAGATGGGAAACAAGGGCAGGGGAAAGCTTTTGGGGGTTTTTGCTCTTGGGCTGGTCCCTGTGAGTGGGGAATGCTGTGGAATTCCTAGGCCTGGAGAGGCCAAGCCTTCACAGATTCAGGGAAGCAATTCCTGAGCCTGAGGTTCAGTCAGGGTGCAATTAAGTGTGAGATTCAATTAGGGGCTTCTGGAGGCCTCCCCTCTTCATTTCAGCCACTATTTGCACAACTTCTGCATTACAAATATTTATATAGATATAGATGCTTCTTCCTGCTTTCTAAACTGGAAGAAAAATCCCCACAGGAATAAAAAGTTCCCCTGGAATTTCATTCCTGATGCATTTTTSTTATGTAAACAGCTCCTGGGGAGGGAATGATCTCTGTGAGGATTTTTTTTTCCTTTTCACATTGATTTAAGAGACAGAGGATGAGACTTCTTCAAAGCACAGTTCATCACTTCCTTACCCATGGCTGTGACAAGTTCTCCTGAGSAAACACACTCCTTCCATCATTCCCCATCGAGCCTGACACTTCCAAATCACATCTCACTGTCACTCATCCTGCCCTGGCAYACACTCCWCAATTCCTTGTGACAGAGGGGTATTTCCAAGCCCTTTTCCCAGTGCAGTCCATGGGAAGCACAGGGGCTGCTGGCACTGCTGTGTTCAGGGGCACAGGAACAGCACAGGGCCTTGTTGGAACCTGGCAGGGAGCCCCTCCCAGAGGAGAGTTTATAAAAGATAAATAAGAGAAAAAATTAAACCATTAAGTTTTCATGGAGTGTAGAATTAGGTGTTTAGAATTGTAGATTTCCTCCCCTTTTTTGCAAAATCCAAAGGACAAGATTAAAATTGTAAATTATTTGACCTACAAAGCTTTATAGCATATATATTTAATCAGGATGAGAGAGGTGGTTCTGCACCTCTGCTCTGCTTTGTGAAACCCCAGCTGGAGCTCTGAATCCAGCCCTGGGATCCAGCATGGGAAGGACCTGGAGCTGCTGGGGAGATTCCAGAGGAGGCCATGGAGATGCTCCAGGGCTGGAACCCCTCTGGAGCCAGGCTGGGAGAGCTGGGGGTGCTCAGCTGGAGAGGAGAAGGCTCCAGGGAGAGCTCAGAGCCCCTGAAGGGGCTCCAGGAGAGCTGSAGAGGGACTGGGGACAAGGGATGGAGGGACAGGACACAGGGAATGGCATCCCACTGCCAGAGGGCAGGGATGGGTGGGATTTTGGGCAGGAATTGTTCCCTGGGAGGGTGGGGAGGGGCTGAGAAAGAATTCCCAGAGCAGCTGKGGCTGCCCCTGGATCCCTGGCAGTGCCCAAGGCCAGGTTGGATGGGGCTTGGAGCAGCCTGGGACAGTGGGAGGTGTCCCTGCCATGGCAGGGGTGACACTGGATGAGCTTTGAGGTCTTTTCCAATCCAAACCATCCCATGCTCCTCTGGCAGGCAMAGACAAGTGGGGAGGTGCAGAGAGTGTCAAGCACTGTGATAAATTCCACTGAATTCCCAAGCAAAGCTGAGCACCTCAGCTGGAATGGCATCACTCATTTAAAGCTGTCTCCCTGCTCTGTCTCCCTGTGCTTCCCAGTGGGGAAATGGAGTTTCCAGGACGTGCAGGTGGATTTCTGGACTGTCCATAGGAACTGCAATTTGCAGATTACCTCCTCTTCCTGGGCACCCAGAGAATTCAATGCTTCTGCAACAGGAAATTGGGGAACTGGAAAGTGATTCCTTCAAGGCAGAGGAAGATGAGAATAGAGAGGTTTGGGAGTAAATATTTCAGTATTGGAGGCAGTGCCATGCATGGTGCATTTCTGTGCCCCTCCTGGGTGAAGGGAATGGGCCCCTCTCTCACCAAGAACAGCCAGGGAAGGTCTCCCAGAAATGGGATTTTACAAAGCAAAATCTTTTCTTCAGCCACTTCTCATTAGCACTTTTTGTCTTCCACAACAGTGCTAATTACAGGGAAAGGAAACCTCTCTTCAAGGCATCCAGACACGGACCACAGATTAAGCCCACAGGGATCASAAATACAGCTCATGATCTAAAAGAAGAGTTTTAAGTGTAATTCATCTGCCAGCTTCACATACTGCCTGAGTTCTTTCTCCCTGAGGACATTTAATGGTTTGTGGTTCTTTTAACAAATAGGGACATCCATATTTAAAGGGAAAAAAAAAGGAAAAAAAATGCTGGAATTTCAATTATCTTTTTTCTCCAGTTACTATTTTTTTTTTTATATCTATGAATAACTATCTAAATCTATAAATACATCTTATGAGGAGAAGGTTCTTCCCCCAGAGGGTGGTCAGGCACTGAMCAGGCTCCCCAGGGTCACTGGAGGTCTCTTCCAACCTCAAGAATTCCATGATTCCATGATTTTTCTTCGCACAGGGAAGGATAAAAACTCCAGGTCGTGTTCTCCTGTTCTCCTCTGCAGAGACAAACACACTGGCCTGTGCCTATAATAAGCACAAGTTCTTGAGCTAAAAAACATCAACCAGCATTTTGGAATCCAGTTAATTATTCAACGAGCCATGAAGATTTGGAATGCATGGCTGSCTTTAGTGAGATTATCTGATAGACTGAGTTTCTCCCCTTAATTTCTGCAGAGAACTCCAATTTCTCCTCTTTTCTCAGAAACGCATCCCTGCAGCTGGGTGAGCACACGTGTTTGGCTAAGGGATGCTTTGGTGGGCCACACCAGAGGAATGGGAGCTCCAGAAGTGTTAGGAGGAGGAGAAGAGAATTACAGACGTGTCTGGTTTCAGCACCAAATGAAGGTCAAACTCAATCATCATTAGAGGTTATTAAGAAAATGCCATGGGGTAAAACAAACAGTGGCTGACACAGCAAGGAAAAGCAGGTGTGTGATCAGATGGGCCTCMCAACCAAACCAGGCTTTYACTAAGGTTTAAAACCCCACACTGMACRTTGTGAGACATTTCCCCACTGTCCAATTCCAAGGAATCACTTCAGGTCTGTCATTTCAGCTTTGAGCCTCTGGTGGCTTCCCATATTTCTGTCAYGGCACTTGGAGCAAGGTGATGATCCAGGGATGATATTCCTCCCACAGCTCCACCCCACAGAGCATGAAGGAAACATTTCCAAAAGAGAAGGGATTTCCATGGCAGGCCTGGCTGGGGACTGAGTGCCACTGTGGCAGATGAGCAGCAGCCCTTGGGCACAGAATCACTCAGTGCTGCTCCATCACAGGGACCCTCATCTGGGTGGCTGAGGAATGAAATCCCTAATGGCAGGAGAAAGGGGATAACTGGGTTGTAAACAAACCCATTTGGGACACTCCAGGAAGGTTAAACCCTGGGATTSGTTGTCCAAGAGAGGAATTGTTGTTTCTTTAGCCACTGGAGCCTGCCAGGTAGGGAATAAAGTGAAGCCAGGTGAAATGAGAACTGGCACGTGCTCAGGGTTACATCATTCTGCTCCTCTTGTTTTGGGGAGGTCACAGTCAAATGCCACTCCAAGCTACCCAAAGCCCTGCTGAAATCAGTGAGCTCACTGCCAATAAAACATGAGTGCACTCCAAAGTCACTGCTCGGGAGCCTCAGTGTCAGTCAGGGATTTKAAGTGCTTGTTGTGATGCAAGGAATGTTTTCCAGGGGAGTTATGGCAATGAAACAGTCCATGGAGAGGAAGATGGGTTGTTTATCATCATAGCTACTTCCAAAAAAAAATCAATTTCTGAGAAAGTGCATTCTGCTGAAGGAAACTGGTACAAACAGGATGGAGATGTGTAAAAATGCTCTCCTCTCTTTGGTACAATACTCTGACTTTACTCATCCCCAGCAGATCAATAGGTAAGTTTGGTCCTCATCCTTTCACCACATCAGTTGTTATTATCCTGTGATTCAGGTCTTAAATATTGAATATTTAGGGAAATGTCCATATAAGTTTATAGAGAGATAAATGTATGTGTGTAGATATTWTAAAGTATAAATGTACATGAATCTTTGAGCATAAGAATCGAGTTCAGAGATGTGTGAGGAAGAATTTTAAGTTAATTACAGAGGCTCTTAAATAGCTGTGGCTGCCCCTGGATCCCTGGAAGTGTCCAAGGATGGRGCTTGGAGCACCCTGGAATAGTGGAAAGTGACCCTGGGTGGGCTTTAAGGTCCCTTCCCACCCAAAGCATTCCATGATTCTGTGATTTCCTTACCATAACCCTGCACCCTTGGCTGTAAAATTCTCTCAAAGCAATGTAAAAATTCTCCTTTGGACAGTAAAATTAGGAATTTGTAACAGATGAAAAAAATTCGGATTTTTGACCCTAAAATCTACCAATCCAAAAAAAGTTATTTTACATTAGTGCTTCAAGGTACCCTCATTCTCCTCAAGCAAATACTGAAGTGGAGTTATAAAGGGAACAGTTTCCTGAGCTTTAATCTGCTTTTTCCCCTTCTTTTTTTATTAAAATGATCATTTTAATGCTCTTTAAACACTGATGTTCCTTTTGATTGGCCATTGATCCTAATGCCTAAATCCATACCTGCTTTCCTGAGGTACATCTGGCTGTATATTGATAAATCTATATYTTTATGACCCGTTATCCAAAAGAAAACAAAATTTAATGTGATGCAGGGGTGGATGTTGGATTTTATTTCTATATAAATAACAGTGGGGCTCAGGACAACGCTCTCAATTCTCCTGTGTGCTCTGATTTCACATCATTCTGATGGGTTTTATGCTTGGTTTTTCTTTACMAGGAGATTTTCTCCACCAAAGGGAAGAGCAAAGAGGTCCCATTTCAAACCTCCCTGGGAATCTTGGCCCTGACAATCACACCCCACAGAAGGATGGTGCCCTCTTTCTKTCTCCTGAGGTGGAACAGTGAAGGTCTGGGAATGGTGGGGCTCTGTCCTCTCCCTTCTTGTGCTGTAACTCCTCACTGTGTCCAGCCTCATTCTTGGCAAGAAACACTTTGTTTCACAGCTCCCGAGGCTGCCTGACATTTTTGGTGCATTTGTGCACAKTTTTAACACACTCAGACCAGCAGTKTACAAAATTAAATCCATGGGTGGTAATAAAGAGCTCCTCCTCCTTTTTTTGTACCAAAAATGTGATTAAAACAACCAAAAATAGAGTGGGTTTATGGATTATTTATAACTCATGAATAGCAAATAAATAATTTTGCTGCTTTCATGTGTGGCCAGTTCTGGGATTCAATGGGATGCTTTGATGGGACAACAAGAAGGACATTTTGTGGCTGGGCAGCTCCAACATCAAACTGGCTCCTGCCAAGCCCAAACCCAAAGCCATTACAACAGAATTTCATTTCAGAGCAAACAAAAGCCCAAGGGCAGCTGGATGGGGATTTTTGCAGCCCTTGTTTTCTCGGGCAGCACAAGAGGAGCTGTGATCCCAACCCCACTTTTGGGACAGGAGGAGTCACCCTCTGCCACCCCATCTGCTCCTTCCTGGCCACAGAGCTGCCTTTKTCCCAGGAGGGAAAACACAGAGCCATTTTATCACACTGGGATTTGGAAAACGCTCAGAATTGTTTCGGGAAGAGAAAACTTTTTCAAAGATTCTAAACAGGATTTTTAATTTTTTTTTTCCTTCAAGGATTTTAGTGATTTACTGAGTCTTTCAAGGAAAATCCTTGTGATAGATGAAAAAGGAAAGTGTTTTCAGACAAAAAGTTGGACAGAAAAACTCCTAAATCCAATAATTGCTGAGTTCACTCGAGGCTTAACACGGGAGCAGTGAGAGCAAAACTCTTCTCTCTTTGTTTCAGAACACTGAGTGCTGWAAGTGTTTAAGGCTGATCCTCTCCAGAGGATAAAATCTCCCCATTTTCTGTTCAAAACTCTAAAAGCATTAGAAGTTTTAAAAGATTTTGGTGCTTCAATAGGCCAACACAAGCAGGGAAAATAGGAAGTGACTGTGATTTTATAATTATATATAAAAAATAGGAAGTGACTGTGATGTTATGATAATTATATACAAAAAATAGGAAGTGAGTGTGGTTTTATGGTGATGATATACCCTGGAACTGTTCACAAGGGATTTAATGACAAGGAGCCAGTGCTGCTCCTTGGGGAATGCATCAGGATTTCAGTCCTGGAGAATTCAGCAGCCCAAGGAGGAATTAGTTCATGCACTCCCATGGAAATTATGATCTCTCCTTTCTCTCTGTCTCTCAGCTTTCAACACCCACCTTGAACCCCACAGTGCCAAAATCCACATCATKATTCTTGGGGAAAACAAGGAATTGTTTCCCAGCAGGTTTGGGGAGGCTTGATGATACTTTTGGCTGATGCAGCAAATTAAATAACTGTAAATAACATTCAAACTACAAAACCACGTGTCTGACTATGCCCATGACACACCTATGAGTAAAAAAATACACATTATCAGCATTTCAAAAGAAACTAAATTCTCACTTCACAAATTCAGAGTAATCCTGAGGTTTAAGCACAGAAATCACCTGCAGTGGAAGATCTTCCATGACAGTGAATGTTCCTCTCATAAAATAGATTTTAAAATTTGTCCTTAAAACATATTGATAATTCAGTGTCATAAATATCTGCCATAAAACACCTGTAGCTATTTTACTTTTTAAAAATCATTCATTGCTGAAATGCTTAAATGCATATTAAATACTGCAAGTTCTACTGCATTGCAAGAGAACAAGACCAGGTTAATCCCTGAGCACTGGAGATAAAATACATTGATTTTACACTAAAAGGAAATTTAGTGAGAGTTAGGGAATGGTTTAGAAGTCCAAATATTTTCTTGTGCAGGGCAGGTGTTGAGGAATGAAAAATAAAACATTGGTTGATGGACACCCCACATCASCTGGCTGCTGGTGCATCCAGAAAATACCTGGAAACACCACCCAGGATCCAGAGTTAGAACAGAACAAAATCCTGCATTTCACAGCTCCCAGGGAAAGCCTTTCCATCAGCACAGAGGGAAAAGGGTCCCATGGAGCTGCCAGCCCTGGAGATTGAGCGTGTAACAAGCAGCAGGGTCAGAGTATGATCAGCTCCCAAGGGGCAGGAAAAGCCTCTGTGTTTTCCCTGGACACTCTTTTGGAATAAATCAGGGCACCAGCTTCAGCTCAGGAACAGGCCACATCATTCCTGGCAGACCCATTACCAAAATTACCTTTCTAAATTCACTGTTTTGACAGGAAGAACAGATTTTCTAGGGTAGACAAAAGCTCCAAGCCCCCTGCACTCCAGGTGACCCTCTCTCCTCCACTGTGCCCCATCCAGCACTGAAATCCCAGGGTTTTAACACGACCAACTTACTGATAGGATGGAACAGAATTAATGCATTTCTCCATTCACTTGTTGCTGCTAAGTTATATCTGTTATGTATATTTTTCATCTCTTTGCTTGATTTTCAACTTTAGCACAGAAAACAGCCTGGAATACCCCAAAATCCACCTGAACCAAGACCTACACCTGCCCCAAACCTTGCAGCAGGCTGTGAGTAAACCCAGAGCACGCTGTGTGTAAGCACAGGGCCCTTTTTTTTTGAATGCATTCATTGTGGCAAAACCCGTTCTGCTGGTTCATTGTATTATCACAAATGTTTTCGCTGACTTAACTCCTGGGATGACTCACACGCAGGCAATTGGAATAAAACACTGTTGTAGCAGTTTTTTCCACATAAAAGGCAAGTGTTTCAGGGCTCCTGCTCCAACAGGGGTTTCTTTTTTGATGTATATAATGCACAGTCTCATCTCTGCTCCAAGTGGGTGAAAAACCAGCGAGGATCATCTCCTGCTGAAGCAGCCTGGAGGAGGGAGGTGCAAAGCTCTACAGGCCACCTAAATTTGTGTGGGAAGGAGATTTGTCTCCTGGGACAGCATTATCTCTGTGTGGTTTCTATGGTTGCTTGCTCAGGTTGTTCTATTCCCCCTAGTGAAGTTTCCCTCTCTGCCAAAAAAAAAAAAGGAAAAAAAGCACTGTTTTTTTTTTAATGAAGAGTTACTGACATATTCATGTGGCAGCATAAATCCATATGACAGGAGTGATTGGCATTTYCCAAGCCATGTGACTGCATTAACTGGGCACCTTTAATGGGGAGCATTTGTGAACTGATGAGGAATGCTATTTATACACCAATCCCCGTGGCTGCTGGAAAAGAAAAGGTGTAAAACTTCAGGAGAATGAGAAGATCTGTGCAAAGGAGGTGCTGGGTGTCCTTGGGAAAGCCAGTTCCACCTGGTGAAGGCTGGGATGGGCAAACACTGACTCAGTCCAGGCCGCAGTGGAAGGAGTGGATTTTGGCTGGTTTTTTAAGGKTTTTTTGTTCGTTTGTTTGTTTAACAGACACTTCAAATGACATCTGTTTGTTTTTGTCTCACCTTGCTTAAGTGAATCTGCCTGGATTTAGCACTGAGYTCCTCCCCTCAGCAGCACTGCATTAACCAAGGTTTCATCTGCCTTTTGTTGCTGTGACCTTTCTTTGTGCACTCAGAGAATCCCAGGATGGTTTGAGCTGGGAAAGATCTTAAATCCCATCCAGTGCCACTCCTACCATGGCAGGAACACCTCCCACTGTCCCAGGCTGCTCCCAGCCCCARTGTCCAACCTGGCCTTGGGCACTGCCAGGGATCCAGGGGCAGCCMCAGCTGCTCTGGGCACCCTGTGCCAGGCACTGCCCACCCTCACAGGGAAGGATTTTTCCTAATCCCATCCAAAATTGGCTCTCCTTCCATTTAAGAGGGCTGCACCTTCTCCTGTCACAACAACCCCTGCTAAAAAGTTGTCCCTGGTTTGTCCCCACATCTTCCTTACCTCAACAATCCCGTCGGGTTTGCTGCTCTGTTGAAACTGTCACTGTTTGCTTTGGCACAACAGGGCAGGCAGACGCAGCCTCTTGAAGACGACAAAACATCATGATAACGTCAATTATGAAAGCAGTTCTGTTATGTTAAATATCTAATGCGCATTCATTTAGCAATCGTGTCAATACATTCTTACAYGTGGCCAGAGGGGAGTGATCCCTGTGGAGAAGTATCGAGTCTCTCTGAGGGGCGAGCCCTCACCTCACAGAGTGGCTTAACAAGAGCGAGACCACTTCTCCACAGAAAAGGTTTTAATCAAAAGAGAAAATAACAAACAGTATAAAGCAAATAAAAATAAGCCGTATATAGTTCAAAGGAGACCCTTACACCCAAAAAAGCCACGAGGGCCTCTGTACAGTCTTTTAAGTACCTCATGTTCGGGGAGGTGTCCTTGGCCAGCTGCCCAATGAAGAATGGCTACATTGCTGAAAGACAGGGARAGAGGCCTATCCATGCCTCTGTGCTGGCATAAWGCCARTAGCTGCCRGGGGAGCACAGAAGTTTCCTGGGCTTCTTCCTTTTTGAGCCTAAGGTAAAACTAAAATCTTCCCTATATTGAAAAATATCTGCCTGGTCTAAAACTGTATTCCTACGAAGGGGAAAAAAAAGCTTTGGCAGAGTTCT
Source organism: Alauda arvensis (assembly GCA_902810485.1). Lineage (NCBI taxonomy): Eukaryota > Metazoa > Chordata > Aves > Passeriformes > Alaudidae > Alauda > Alauda arvensis. Next base: position 90,068 of record CADDXX010000932.1, on the reverse strand, counting down.
GCAAACCTCCAGTGCTCTGCAGACCATTTAGAAGGCATTTATTTATTATAGAATTACTTCAAACCAGAATCTGAGGGCTGAGGAGCACAGCCACTTGTTTTGCAGTGAAACCCTCGAGCTGAGGGTGGCTCAGTGTGCAGTGAGGCCGCGCCGTGGGGCGATGGAGCAGCCCCACAAACAGCAGGGAAATAAGGGCCAAGCCCTGCTCCCAAAGCCTTGGTAGGGCAGTGTCCTGCTGGGGATGAGGCTCCTGCACGCCAAAATCTCTCTSCGGAGCTTTAGATCCAGCCGGCTTGAGAACCTTATCCCGTGGATTGAAAGGAACTGGGCGGGGAGGTGAGAGAGGGAGTTYAACAGCAGCTCCAGAGAGCCCTCAGCACCTGAGCCGAGAACAAAGAAGGGTCTGTCCCTGTGCTGAGCTCCCTGAGRGCAGCAGGATTCCCTCAGCATGGAGGATTTGGGAAACTCGGCCTCTGCAGGGGAGARTCTTCAGGGGATGCTGGAGGTGAGCTCAGCGAACAGCGGCTCCCGTCCTCTCCTGAGGGATCTGCGGATGTTCCTGTGCTGAGGAGCAACTTCGGGAAGTGACAAAGAGGAGAGCTGAAAAAGCTTCATCTGCACCCGCCAGACCCTGCAGAACAAAGACRTAACAGCCAGCAAATCTCAGGTAAAGATGAGAGTAAATTCAGWATTGCGGCAAAAATGTCCATCTGTTGAAATCATATTTAATTACGGGGGAAGTTGGTCACTGACTGATGCTTAAGCAGTGTGGAATTGAAATATAAAAAGTTTAAATTGCGTGTTTCTCGTAGCTAATACTCACASTGAGAGTGATAAATGTGAGCTGGTTAGAATGAGGAGAGGGAAATAAATGGGTGTACAAGGGCCYGACCTGACCCGTCAAGGATTTTCCTCAAGGAACAAGATTGCAGCACGAGGCTCTGCACTTTGTCCTTGAGTCGTGAAACCAGGATTTCTCTGCWCCTAAAACTTCAGGTTCAATAATCTTCCTCTCCTTCAAAGTTCGAGAAAGGGAATAAACCATATCAGAAATATAAATGGTGCAACTCGGGGCCTTTTGTTTCACTCCTGCATAGCTAATGAACTGCCGGAGATATTGTGTGTCTCCAACAAAGCAAGACCTCTGGTGCTGGGCAGAGATTATTCTCACAAAAGGGAACCTCTTCGTCAAAACAATGGGAATAAGGAAGTTTTCAAGATGAAAATGTCAGGTAGATAAACACATTACTTTGAACTGTATTTGTATTCCGTGGCCGCCTCAGACTGCTCCCGCAGTTATCTTTCCCAAAGTAAACATGCGTGAAATCTGATCAGCTCTTCATTGTACACGGAATAAATTATGCGGGGCATTGTAGGAGGCTCCTATACGGCTCATTTACACATCTTTTGATAAATGTAATATGCAGATTGCTGCTCCTTTGTGAGGCATTAACCTCCGTGCATATTGATGCTGTTCTTCCCAGGGATGACAGGCGCTCAAAGACCTTTCTGTGTCTCTCCGAGAGCTGGCAGGGCCTTGATTGGGGAGGGACTTGCTCGGGGATGTACAAACGACCTTTCTTTAGAATTCAGCCTTGTCATAAATTTTCTTCTCGCTGTCACAGAATTAAAGGGTTCAAGTGGTTTTGATAATGGGGTGAAGTGGTTGGGGTGGAAGACGTGAGTTTAATTGCACTGTTCAGGAGGAAATTACCCCTAATCCACCAGCTACAGGAATTGCTGCAAATTTAAATAGCAAAACTTCACATCAAGTGGCCAAAAACTCTTCTAAGATAAATAATTTGCGGTGCTTATCTCGGTTTAATACACCCTGCAAGTGTATTTGAAGGAAAGAAAGAGCTCCTTAATCGCCTCAGTTGGGGCTCCACTCAGGCACTGAGGATCCCCTCACATCAAATCCACAACGAGGATTTTGGAAGCTTTTCCCAAGCTGGAAAGTTGGGAGCTTTTCCCAAGCTGGAAAGTTGGGAGTTTTTCCCAAGTACCTGTGCAACAGCAGTTTTTTGCTAAAACCTTGTCTTGATAGGGCTGCAAAGCAGTAAAGCCACATCTTGGGAGAGAACATTTGCTGATAAATGGGATTGAAATTATGTGCACACCTTATTTTTGGTGCAGAAATGTTCCCTTYCCCTTTGGTGCAGCAAGATGAAAAAAGAAAAAGGGATGCTGTACTCTAAAGGTGAGGATTTGTAGATTTTTCTTTTGAAAGCAGCAAATCTAAAGGAAAACTGAGGGTTTATTTAAAGTCTTCTCCTTACTCAAAGTCAAGGCTGTTTATTCTTGTTCTTACTCAAAGTCAAGGCTAGGGGGAAAAAAGGCCTTTTAGGGAAGGAACAAAAAGAAAAGCAGCATTTTTGGGGGATGTTCTCCCATCATGTGAGGAGAGCAGGAGTTTGCTGCATTACACAAGTGCCCTGCTAAATGGAGCAGCTGCAGGGCTGAGACTGGAGGTGTCGTTTGCTTGACAGTGCAGTGATCATTTCACTTGACAAGGCAAGGAAGGGGTTTTGCTAYAAAACATCCCCAAGCTGAGACCTCTTCTGATTCCTGGCTTCATCCCAGCCAGGAGAGATTGGAAAGGAGGTTGAGGAGCTGGGGAGGGAGCATGAGAGKAAATGGCTTTTCCACAAGTCTTTGGGATATTGGAAAGTCAAGCTTTGGCTGATAATTGAACAGCAATGCTCAAAATGARCTAGAACTTGACAAAACCTCCAAAGAAGTCAGATAATTCTGCTTTACAGTAAAATAACCTCTTAAAAACCATAGTGCCAGGGTGTCATTGGCTAAATCCTCATGTGGACATGACAAGGAGCTTTTCAGYTTGACCAAGTCTCACTCAGACTTCCAGGACCTTGAGGTCCTTTGCGCTGCTCCAACAGAAAAAACTTAGAAAATACTTCCCCCCAAAAAACCCCTCTATGAATTGTTGGCCACACAGAATTCTCATTTGAAGTTKGCAGAGACAGAAATATTTTAGCTGGTATTTTTGGGTCTGCAGGGCTGTCCTACAGAGGAGAAGAAATTCCTTATTTCTCCTCCATTTGCAGTGAAGTGCAGGTCAGGAGCAGTAATTTCATTAAAATCACCATCAGGTCAACCAAAAAAATTATTGACTCCAAAATCATGGGGTTAAGATAATTATATGCATGCAGGTATTTAATAAATGAAGCCTTATTAATTGTTCTGTAGAGTCTGAGTGTGTGGGATGCATTTACC
>CADDXX010000932.1:62298-80616 GCA_902810485.1 Alauda arvensis | reverse complement strand
CTTTTCATTCTGTGATTTTTCTTTTAATGCCAAACCACATCCTGTGGAAGCTAAAATTTGTCTTGTCATCAGCATCACCTTCACCATGATGCTCCTCCTAAAAGTATTCCAGGCTTCCCACCTCCCTTSCACACAGCGTTATTTAAAGGGAATGGCTCCACTGGAAGGTTTTCCAGTGCTGCTTGCCTCGTTTAAAAGTGCACAGTCAATGTTGTAAGAGGCCAGAGCCTGCCACACACTTCAACCTCTGCTTCAGAGAGGCATTAAAAACTTTCCAAGACAGGAACAGAGTATCCCAGAGATGAGTTTAGATCTCTTCAATCGATTGTATTGATCAAACACTGCTCCAGTTTAAACTCCCAGTCAGATAACCCTAATTTGTTTATAAAAGGGTCTCTTTGAAGGTAGTCTTAATTAAGAAGAAGGAAAACAAGCCTGCCATTGATGAGAGGAGAGCAATATGGGCAGCTAAATAAATATCCCATCACCAAGAACATCTTCTGGTGGTAAAGCTTTTCAAGGGAATGATTTGGGAATGGCTAAGTATAAAGGTATTTGTCCTTTGATCAAGGACTCCCGCTCAGTTCCCAGCAGGATAACAGACAGCTCCTCCTTGGCTGTGCCCATGGAATGGCAATGAGGATGTGCACGCAGTGCTCTGGGGAATTCAGCCTCAAAAATGTCACTTAAACAAATGTTTGGGGACTGCCCAGCTCCAGAACTCCCATTCTCAGCAGGGCCTCTGGGATTCATGGAAACCACCCAAGTCCTGTGACTCACAGAGGCTGGGTTGTAAATGGCACACAGCATCTCCTGCTGAGCTAAGAACTGTTATCAAAAAYGGGAATAAATTGGATTCCACCTCTCCTGTGCTTTGGGCGTGGCGGGCACAGGACTCTGCAGGCTGCATGGCACTTTGTAGTAAAATACTACAGACTCAAAATCCTCCCCCTCTGAAGRTAATTCTGCCACAGAGCATTTAGGAATGTTGGCTGATTGTTGCCTCATTGTTGCAGTTCCTTTGAAGTCATCAATATCCCGGGTTCATTTGGTGCCAGAGTCAGCTCAGGGGAGAGGAGAGGGATGTGCCATGGATTCAATTCCACAGCTAACTGCTTATTGGGACTCTGATCCTCTAACCCTTCATCAGGGAAAACTGCTGGCCTTGGCAAGACGGGGGGAAAATGCTCCAGGAGGCTTCTTGGAGTTGTTTTCATCCTGTTGCTCATTATTTGAAGATTATATATCCAGTAAATGCAATAATAGGGGGTTGTTTTTATGTCCCTGCAAGAGTCATCAAGGACATCTAACAGGAAGGAGAGCCTTTCCCATAAAGTGCAGGGAATTGCTTCCCAGCTACAGGAGCAGCCTGTGRAGCTTTTATTTCCATTTCTTTTATTAACTATTAATAATGATATATGCTCTTTGAAGTACACTCTGTTTACACATAAAGAACGTAATGGAATGGCAATGATGAGGCAGAAAGTAAATCTGGGTTTCTAAACAAAACATTTCTTAAATGATAAAGTAGTTCCAAGCAAAGAAAATGCAAGGAAAAAATTGGTCACTTGGGATGCTGTTGGTGCCTTTTGGGACTATCTGGAGATTGCTGACTAGATTGGATAAAAACCACCATAGCACACAATTAAATTTTCATGGGAAATATTAATTTTAAATATTGATGACAATCTTTTCTTGCAAACCACTTTAAAAAAAAATCGCTGTAGTAGCTCAGTGGTGTCAGAGAAATACAGTGGCACAAGTGAGAGTAAAAGGGCAGGTAATTCTCATTCTCTGTCAGCAGAAATTGTTGGCAAATCCAGCTCTGTTGGGATTTGGGGTGGGGTGGCACCAGTGGTGTCCCATCTCTGTGGGACAGCTTCTCCAAGGCTTGGTCACACTTGGCTGTGAGGTTAAATAAGAGCTAAACAAGAGGCACAGGGTGTGTGAGATCCACAGCCAGAGTGTGTTCCTTGCATGGAGCTCCCACCTCAGACTGCTGAGGATTTGAGGAATTGTCCAGAATGGCACTGGGCCTGAGGCTGTGGAAAAGGCTTCCAAAAATGAGTGATAGAACTGAGATKATGGGTGTGTGGTTTGATTAGAAGTGTGTGAGATCACAGGGTGGAAAACTCAGAGTTWAAGGGTTTAGAATACASTAATAGATATAAAGCAAGATGGAGGTTTTAGGGTGGWGRYTYGTCCTTCTTTTTCACCTTCTCCTTCMTGGTTTAGGTGGTATTTGGTAATTGGACAGTAAAATCCACATTGCAGCCATGGGTGTTTGGTTATTGGGTTAAAAGTTAAAATARTSTAGGTGTCATTTCTTAACTGAACATCCTTAAAAGGCCTTGTAAAGGGACTGATGGGGCTCCATTTTAGCTCGTTAACTTGAAGTGCTGTAGAACTCAGTCTGTAATATAGATAAGAATTATATATATTATATAAGAATAAGCATCTGAGTCCAAACCAGAAACAACATCTTGAGCATTTAATCCTCACTCTGGCAGAAAAAAGAGGATAAAAACCCGATAGACTTCCCTTTTGCTGTTTCAGAGAGGTCAGGATTTCTATCTCAGCTTTAAAAAAACCCCTAAACCCAACAAGAATTTCCCTCTACCCCTGCACTCCCCTGGAGCTGTGAGAACAACAGAGTGCAATTAACAGAATATGTTATTTTATTTTGATTGATGGCTGGGCTGAAGAAAAACACTGGATTTTTTTATTTCTTTGAGGTTAATGTGCGTCATCCARAGAACTCAAAAATAAATAATCACCCCCTGTTCTTTTCTTCCTACATTTTTGTTAGGATTCCTTGCAGTGTGAGCCAGACCTTGTCTCTGTTGCTATGGAAGTCTTGTCTTAAGGTTTACCAGAGGAAAGAGTTTCAAAATGTAAATGGGAGATTGACTCAAAGATACATTGATTGTTGCTACAAAGTGCATTGTAATGTCATTTTTTTCTTGCTATATATTTTCTTTTTAATATCAGAATAGACTTGTAATGGAGGTTTCAAATTTATAACAGAATGTTTATATCACAAAACAGTTATCTCAGTAATTATATGAGGTTTTTTTTAATTGTGGGCAAGAGAGACCTTGAAAATGGTAAGGAGACTTGYGAAGGAGGAAGGAACCAGTGCACAACTCACTGGTTTTATCAGTCCAGGGAGTAAAAATATCCTGAGTTTTTGAAAACTTTGTTTTAATTTGTGTCCTTTAAAGAGAAAAAAAAAAAAAGGGTTATTTCAAGGAGCTTGGAGTTTCCCTGTTASGAATGATACTCAAAAAAAATTACATTTAAAGCCAAGCCCATTTAAACATTCTGGATTGTTGAAAAGGGAGAATTATTTCCTATCTGTAGACTGAAATCTGAAGYTTTGGAGCAAGTACCCTGGAAACTTTATTTCCTTTCATACTGCATACATGACTTGATTTCTGTTGGGTTTTTTTGTTGGTTTTTTTAAGCAATAATTGTCTTAAATCCATGAGGAAAAAAAAAAGCAGCACTGAAATTGGCTGTGAAATGGAATTATAAGAATATTGGGAATAAATTAGCAATGAATGTTTTCAGGCAGTGTGATGGTGGACTGACAGACAGATAGGTGTGGATTGACAGATCCCCAGATTTACTTAGGGATTGAAAACCCATTTTGGAATATTCTCCTGACCTGCCCTGGAATCACAGCCTGAGGAGTACAAAGGGACTAAAACTAGAGTTCAAATATTAGTGCAGGGAATCTAAAGAGTTCTGGCTGCTGCAATACAGAGACTCCTTGGAGCAGTTAAATTTCTGTGTCACTCTTGATTMCATCAGAAAGGTGGGGCAAGCACAGGAAAATGCAATAGTGGAGTCTCTTTGATAATCAGATTTATGTTCTTAAGCTCCACAGAAACTTKGGAAAATGGATTATAAGCAACTTAGTCACTTAGATAACTTAATCATTTCTTGGGAAAATACTCTGGAACACCCAATAACCCAGAAATAGCTTTAGCCATCACTGGACAATGGGAGAAAAAGGAAGAAAAACCCATTCTCTGKCTTTGCCATGGCTTTTGAAGCTCCCTAAATTCCAGCCTGGTGCTACTCTTGGAATCTCTTTGGTTTCTTTTGTTTATTTGGACACGACTTCACACCTACAACCTTATTTTGTTCAATCAATGTAACAAACCAGTTTTTTTATGCATGATTTGCTCATTAGTGCCTGCTTCAAACACCCCATCTTCCTGGTGCATAATCCAATTTCAGGAATAATTGGGAAAATGATGTCGTGTAATTAGCAGTCCGAAATCTGGTTTAATCCCTGTGGCTCTGGGTCAGCTGGGGAGAAGCAGTTTCAATTAGTGATTAATTGCCTGGGCTGGGGGGACAGGGATGGGAAGGTGTCACACAATCCTGAGGTGTCACACAACCCTGAGGTGTCACCTCCCTTGGCCAGGATGCTCCAGGATCTTCCAGAAAACTCGGGCTTTGCCAGGGATTGGCTTGGCAGAGCCTTCCCCTTGGATTTATCTCGGATCTGTGAGGATCTGATCCTGCTCCTCGGGAAGTTGGAGAGAGTTTAGCAACTCCCTTGGACCAAACTCCGATCCTGGGTTAATTTGGGCTGCTCCGTGTGTGGAAGTGCAGCCTCACACCAATCCCAGGAATGTCACAGCAGTGAAATTCCCAACCCCCGGAGCCTCCTCACAGCCAGGCTGGGAATTCTCCTCCTCAGTGACTCATTTGTGCCACCGCACAAAGGAGATGCTTTGCCCTCAGATCTTCCCCAATCAGGAGAAGCATCTGGCGAAAAGGAGGAGTGAAAAAAGCAAAATGAGAGCAGACATTACTGAAGTTGGAAATATCCTTATAAACCTGTCCTGTGCGGAGGAATGGGGATTTTTATTGCTATGCAAATGGCTGTTATGTACAAGTCTCGCAGGCTGCAGCGGAGATGAATCATTTAAATTGACTTAATCACTACATCAGCCTGTTAAARGGTTATCTGAGAATCTCATTAAGTACCACTGCTAATGGTTGGCATGTTCRGGCCATTGTTTTGAAACTCAGAAGTCGCCAAGTTTCCTGTCTGACAGAGAAACAAAACCCCGGGAGCTCCACAGCCTGACTTTTTATTTTGGATGCTCCGCTTAATAACTCCTCGGAGAAAAAAAAAAGAGTGACAGCATAGGGATTTATGGTCTCACTTCAAGGTATTCCACAATCCATCCTGAGAAAGTCTCAGCGTTCTCTTAAGCTATTTAAAATAGGATGACTTAGGGCTTGTGAGTGTCTCGTCGCTAAACTTGTTGCTTGTGCACTCTTCAGTCACACGCACGGGGATGCGCCCGGAGTTCACGCCATGGAGAAGCCCCCCTGGCTCCCGTTTTTCCATCCCTATTAGATTTAATTGTGCTGCCTAATGCCAGGATTATGTGGATCAGCCTGGGCAATATTTCTTAATGATACAAAGCAGCACTGGAGCACAGAGCTTGAAGCAGAGGATTGAATTCTCAGGCTTAATGAGATACGGGGCTCCGGCTTATCTATTCAGGCAGGGATTTTTATTGACAGCAGGAGCATGAATGCAAAGCTTTGGAAATAAAGTGAATGCAGCAGCTACCCAGAAGATCACCTTGACTGCAGCTCCTGCCGTCAGATGCCCAATCTGCCAGGAAGCTTCTGCATTATCCCCAGCCTCGGTCCAAATCTGAAATCCAAAGATTTGAACTCATCCCTCCCGTTYTCTCCCTCTGCAGAGAGCTGGCACACGGACCTGCCTCTGTCCTCTCAATCCTCTTTTCCTTCCCTCAGTAATTTTCCACTTTGCACCCCTCCACACCTTCTCCCCTCGCTTGTTGCAACTGGTTTTATGCAAAATGGGCTTAATCCTTCCTGAGCCGCATCCCTGTGCCAGCACATGGATGGAGGAATGCAGATGTGTCACAGCRCCCCACAGCCTGCTTTGGGTTGGAAAGGACCTTAAAACTCATCTCATTACACACCCTGGGACACCTTCCACTGTCCCAGGTGGCTCCARRCCCTGTCCARCCTGGCCTTGGACACTTCCAGGGATCCAGGGGCAGCCACAGCTKYTCTGGGCACYCTCAGCTCCYTCMMARGGARCAATTCCTTCCCAATGTCCTGTCTAAACCTACCATAAACTCATTAAATTCTTACTGATCATAAGCATGGGGGTRTATTTTACAAAGCCAGCAGTAATGCAGTGTCTGTACCCCAATAATTTTATTCCTGTGGTACCAGTGGGGCTGGTGTGGGCTTGGCTTRGCCCCAGGGTGGGATCTGGGCATGGATCTCAGCAGGCAGAGCCATGGMTCCCATGGACCTGAGTGATGGGACAGTGAAACGATGGCAGCCAGCACTGGGGTGAAGGTGGTGGGAGCAGGGGTYGAATCTTGAGGGTCCTGGGGGTGCTGAGCACCCTCTGCCAAGATCAGTGGGATCAGGACATGGCCCCAAAGGCACAGAGGGTGAGCAGGCTGCTCTCAGCCGGGTTTTTATTTCTAGAGGTCACACAGGAGCTGACAAACCTACCAAGAAATGTTCAAGTGCCACCAGAGCACTCCTTGGTGGCTTTCCAGCCCATGTGAATGTGCATGCAGATGGGGTGCAGCCCTCCAGCTGCCTTTGGGTGCTTTATGGGGGAGCCATCAGTCATCCCACAGCACCCCAGGAGGAGAATTTCCCTGCATGAAGATGGCACTGCACTCTGCTTGTCCTACCCAGAGCAAAGGGAATCTGCTCCCAGCACTTTGGTTCCTTTTCCAGCCCGCTGAGCAACTGCAGAAATTGGATTTGTAGGATTAAAACAATAGGGTTGTTCTGGAACCGAAATCCGGYGTTCTCATGTGTGGGCAAGTGATAATCCCTGGATAAAAAATGGAGTTTAACTGTCCTGTGTACATTCCCTCTTTGCAAATATTGTGTTTCTTCCCATTTCACTGGCTACATTTGCTTCCCTGTGAAGAATATCACAGAGAAAAGTCATTCTTGGGGCCAAAATCCCAGGCTTGGTCATCCCTACAAAAATATTTGGGGGGAAGAATAACTCTGGAAATTCCTGCTGTTTGCAGCTTGATTGCTTCTTCTAGTGAAATGTTAATAATGCAGCAGTGGCCAGAGAGGGTCGATAATGAGGTAATGTGTATTTATGGGCTCTGTGTCCAAATGATCCTTAGTGCATGGTTATTTGAAAATAAATAGTGTATTGATTGAAACAGCTACGGGACAAAATGGGCTTTCAACACGTGCAGAGTGCTGATAATTACTTGGAATATTTTTCCTTGTTGTTAATAGATCAACAAGCCTATTTTTAGCTCTTTTGTATAGAAAGGCAAATGCATTCAGAACAATATGATGACTGGTAAGAGGATTCATTTTTTTATAGATATCAGGGTTTTCTGCATCYGTTTGGAAATCCTGTGATGAAAACACAATTTTCACACCTATTTCCCATCACTGGGATGTCTCCATAGCCTCATTTCAACTCAGTCAATACCACTTTGAAAGAGGCTTTAAATGGCATTTAATGTAGCCATACTACTAATATTCCATTAAAACCACATAACCTCTCCTGTCTTGGGAAAAATCAACAGAAYGAGCTGCAAGGAGTGGAATTTATAGAGTTCAATACCCAGCTCTTAAAACTCTCCATTTTTGGGGGGGGGAGGTGAAGTCTTCATGGCAGTATTTTGGGGAATAAATGAAAATTATGTGGGAGATAAAAATGGGATGAAAAACCCATGGACAGAACAAAGCAGGGCTGTCAGATGAAGAGATTCCCCTCAGTGACTCGATGGATCCTGACCTCACATTCGTTTTTCCTTGTGTTCTAAAGCCAGCAGATAAAATTCCTGCACAGAGAAAGAGCTGAGGTAGCTTATTGGGTAAATATCTGATGAAAAATTTAATTCAGTTCTGAAAGAGCTGGAATGGGTTGAAAATGTGGAGTTTTAAGCAGGAAGTACAGTGACAACTTGCCTGTTTTATTTCATCCCAAAACTGCGCATGAAAAATTAAAGGTTATTTTTAAAACATTTAATCACTCCGTTCCGAGCTGCAGGCAATAGAAGCAGGCTTTCCTCAAAATATCTGGGATGTGGAGATGTTTGAACCAAATATTTGGTATTGGTATTTACCTATGAAATACTCATCCCAAATATTTGCTGTTGACTCTTGCAGAGGGATGTAAATATTGACCTGCAGAGCTGAGTTGGGGATGAGGAAGATACTTTTGCCTGTTTTGTGTCTCACAGTCAGCAAACACCACAATTCCCCACATCCCTGCCCAGTCCTTGGGCTTGGCAGTGGGGAAAATGCAGATTAAGGAAGTTTGAGGATGTGCTCGCTGTCCACGGGGCAGCACACCCAAAAGGTAACACATCCTCCTCCTCTTGCCTTTGCCCTTTTAGTCTTTAGATCCTTCTCAGTGAGGTCACAGCTAAGAAAACCAGATTATTGTCTCCTCCAGGCACTTTTTTCAAGTGCCATTAAAATCTGTAGCACTCTGTCCCTTGGCCTCTTCTATAATTCATAAGTATTTTGTAGTTGTGATCTTTTATATTAAGAACTTCCAAACCCCCCTAAACTATCAGCTTCAATCCCACTTAATTGCCTGCCTGCAGCATCAGAAAGCAAGGAAGATGAATCATTTATTCATTTATAAACCTCCTCTCCACAGCACATCCAAGCTTTGTAGATTTAAGAACAACTTCCCTAATACCCATAAGTTTAAAAAGAATGTTTATAACACAGAGCTACAAGCACTTCCCAGGCAATGGGGGTGTTTTTCCCTTTGAATGTGCCATTTTGGTAATTCAAAGGCCAGCTAATGGGGGTTTTTTTTGGCTAGGAAGGGTCTGGGTTAGGGGGCATTAGTTGAGGTGGCTGTAAAGCCAACCCAGATGCTGTAATTGCCAGTGCCAGGCTGCTGTGCTGCCTGCAGCATCCAGCTCTGTTTATTGATCCCTGTGATTCAGTGTTTGTGCTCATGGGCACAAGTCAGCACTTTCAGCACACCAGCACGGGGGCTGSGGGATCAATGGCTCCTTCCCCCTCCTGAGCCGTTTTAATTGGGGTATCAAAGGGGCTCTAATCCTCTCTCCTCRGGTCGGGGGATGTGTTTGAAGCCGGGACAAAGCTGTGCAGTGAAAGCAGAGAGGTTCCCCTATGCAGATCTGAAGGAAAACCTCCTCCTTTTGCAGGAGCCCACCCCAAAGCAGCAGCCAGCAGCGCTGAGCTCGCTTTAAATTGTTACAGCAACCAACTCAATAAATAAAGTGGTTCRCTTCCCTCACCTCTCCCCTGGCAGCAGTGCAGGACTGGAAGGCAAACTGCAGGACAATGGTGCTCCAGGGAAATTATTAAGCTCAGACTCAGAGTCTTTATTTTGACATTCARGAACAAGCCAGAGTGCAGACATGTTCCCAGGCATGTGAGGGCTGAGCTCAGGTGAACTTGAGCTGTGTCTTTTTTGAAAAAACAATTCTCTGAAGAAAAAAAAAATAAAAAAAAGAATTCTCTTTTCTTCCATCAGCATGTTTAACCAATGAGAAATGATTCTAAAGGAAAAGAAGAAATGATTCCCAGGACAGCTGCTGGCTGTTGCACCCAGACAGAGGAGAGGTGTGATTAGAGAATTGGGACAGCAGCTTGTCAAACCATGGGATTGCTCTGTGGTGGGACTGGGGGTTTTTCCACTTCCCTTTAGAGCTTTGTCACCTCTGCTTTTAGCCAGGCAGGATGTTAAGGCTTTCATATTCCCTGTGGAAGGTCGGGCTGTGGCTTTTTAGGATTTCCTGGCACATATCCCATGGAGAGAGTTCAAATCCCATGGAGAGAGTTCAAATCCCATGGAGAGAGTGCCCATGGGAGCAACTGAGGAGGCACAAAGGAGATTTCTCCAAGGCTGCTGCACTGGTGCACATCAAGAGAACACACCTGAGACTGTTTGGAGTGAGGTCTCCCACCTAACTTGGGTTTTCTCCATCCTAAGAACTCTTCCAAGGAAGTTGAAATTGATAATTCCACGTGCTCTGGGCTCCCTTCCCTCTGAAGAAAACATCCTGCCCTCAGGCTAACGCTGCCCCTCACACACAGCCTCCTGCCAGGGGRACTCAGAAATGGCTCTGGAGAACCAAGAGAGGATTTTATCTGGGAAAGAGCTCAGAAAATGTTCGGCTGCCCAGCTGACACTCCGGAAGTGGCAGAAAGACAGAAGGAACCACAGCTGCTTTTGTTCCTGCAGGGCTGCAAGCAAGAGGTGGAGACCTTGATCCAGAGAGGAACTGCCTGAATAAAAGAGCCACAATTCAGGGATTTCAGGGCAGAGTTTCCCCCGGGGTCACAGCTGAGTGGGGAGGACAGACCCTGCTGGCAGGAGGGGTGGCATCCTGGCTGTCCCCATGGACAGAGAGTGGCTGCCACCCCAGGCACCTCTGCCCTGCCACCAGCGGGAAGGKGAAGGGAGAGCTCCCTGCCCTAATTAATTTAGAGTGGCCTGCAGATAAAGCCAGGCTGAAAAAGCATCCATTTAGAGCTTGGAGTTTACATTCCAGGCACATTTATCCAGAGCCTTCAGACCCAGCCCCAGCAGCAGTGGTTCAAGGGCAGGTTCTCCTGGCTCCTGCTCAGCTTCCACAGGTGGCACACCTGGAAGGAGCAGGTTTGGGACCTGCTGCAAGCTTCATTCCCTGCTTATTCAGGGAAATCACTTCTCAAGGCCTCTACAAGAGGCTGCTGGGGAAGGGGGAGCCCAGGCAGCTGCCTCTTCTCTCCAGGGAAAACGCTGCTCCAGCACCCACAGATTCATGGATGGTTTCCGCTTTCCCATAACGGACACAGATGTGGAGCCACAGCCTAAGAGGAGAAAGGAGGGTTGGTTTTTTWAATGTGTGTTTCACCAGGTTTATTTTCTTTGAGAAACTGGGGGTGATTTTGCATTTTGATCGGTTCAGAACAGTTTCCTGCTGTGCTGTGGGAGCAGGGAGATGTGAACCAGGAGCAAAACTGTGCTCAGAGGTGTCCAAAATCACACCTGGAAACTCACACAGCAAAGCACAAAAGCAGGTAATTCTCAATAATTTGATCCCTCAAATTTTCCTTCAAAACTGACAAATTGTCCTCATTTAATTCTGCATTTAATTGCAACTGCAGCACTGGACTCRTGTTAGTGATCTTAGATTAAAAAGGCTTCACAAATTGGGTAGCACATCCTGCCACCCTGTTTACACCCAGAAACAAAGACAAGCAAAGACTCGAGGTCTCATTAAATACATTTGAAGTGAAGTTTGAAGTGGTGAATCCGTGACAGGGATTTGTGAGGATGGGAGCCCCGAGTGGAAAAAGTATCTGGGTAAATAAAATAATGAGGGGGGAAAAGTGCCAGCACAGGAAGCAGGGGAGGGACAGAATGAGAGAGGCAAAGCAAAAAGCAGCTTGCCTGGGCTGGGAACACACAGCAGGTGTCTGGACTGCAAACAGGCATTAGTGGATGATTTTATGGCAAGCCTACAGTGAAATGAGGGAATGCTGCAGATGGAGGTGAACTGATGGACAAAGCTCGGTGCCTTCAAAAATTAACACGCAAGGGAAGAGGGGGCTGGAGGCAGGGCTGCCATGGAACTGCAGAGGGGGATGGAGAGGCTTCAGCAAAGGGGAGAGTGGTGGGAGAGAAGGAGGGGAGGTGGGTCACGGGCTCCCTGTGGAGACAGCGATTATCACTTCCAGATAGCTGTAACAGCCCGAGTCCTTGAGATGCTCTTATCAGGAGAAGGAGCTCGAAATGCAGCCCGAGGTAAAGGGGCTGGGAGCTCTGACACGGTGTAAGAGCATCCAGCCCGGCTCTGGAAGGCGATGCTGAGGAGGCTCGCACTGGATCTGCTGCTCCTGGGAGTCAGCCCCAGCACCCAGCACAGGCTGAGGCTCTGGCAGATTTTCTTTGTGTTCTCTGACTGAACTTTGCAGTTTTCCTCCGAAAAACGGGATTTGAGCAGGTGACCTGGGAGGGCTTGGAGGACAGAAATGTCCCGGGTTTGTTCTATGCTTCTGATTTTACCTGTTTAGGCATTAAAACCCAAACTCTTTGCAGAAGTCTCTACAAGACTCTTTTCCTTGCTTTATATAGTTGATTTGTGTATCTACACACACACACACACATATATATATAGAGAGAGAGAGAGAGAGAGAGAGCTATATATATATATAGGTAGTTGAAGTTTATAACAGACATATAATTTTACAAATACAAATTACACCACTATAAACTCTGGAACCTCTGCCCTACCATTTAACCCTCTGATGGATTTATTGCCAATTTATTGCTTATTACGTTGCCTGTGGAGCATGTATTGCTTTTTTCCCCTTTCTTTTCTCATGGATATGATGGCCCCAGCTATTTTCTCACCAGCTGTAGCATTCATTTCTSCTCTCCAGCCTGATGCACCAGAAATCAAAATCGTGGTTGGGGAGCAATCAGAGGCAAAGCACCCTGTGAGTTCAAGGCATGGCTCTGCCTGATAAGTGTGTTCTCCTCCTGTTCCCAGGTTTGGTGTCCTGCAGGCTGTTCCCATTAGGAATGGGCAGTGCTGATGGAATTGTGTCACCCTCTGATGAGCCCCTGTTTGTCCCCRGGGAATGTTCCCACTCCCATTTCCCCGGGCAGGGCAGGGCTGGGGCTGTAGGAGCCCCCTCACCCCTGACTCAGTGTTCAGTACCAGGAATGTTTTCTGCCCTTTATCTTTCCTGTGGCCCTGGGTGGTGATGCCTCTTTGCTGCCTTTTCTTGCTGTTCCTCCCTTTCTGTCTGTCTTTCCCTCCCAGAGAGGCCTCAGAACTCTTGGCCCCCGTGTGTGCAGGGAAGCTGCTGCTCCTGGATTACTGGCACAGCTCCTGCTGCTTTTCTAGAACAAAATGTGGTTTTTTTCAGCTAATGACATAACCAGGCAGGAATAATCTCTCAGATTTGGTACCTGGTCATTGCACCTTGTTACAGGTGAGCTCCTACTGACAGCAGAAGGGTTTTRGWGCTWCTTTCTCCAATTTCACACMATCCCAGACTGGCTTGGGTTGGAAGAGACCTTCAAACTCATCCAGTGYCACCCCTTRCCWTGGGGACACCYTCCACTATCCCAGGCATTCAGCTGGAACTACAGCTCTGTATCTCCCCTCTTTCTGGCTGAAATAGCTCGATTATTTTGCACTTTTCCTGCTCTTTCTTTGTGTGAGGGTTTGACAGTTGTGTTAAGGAAAAAGCAACTCAAGGCTTTAGGTGTTGCAGCCAGTTCTGAACGTGATGAAGTCGAGGCTCAGATGATCCTCACTTAATTGTGATGTGTGCCAGGCTCCTGCCATGGCTTCTGCTGGGAAAAAAAATTAAAAGAAAGGGAGAGAAAAAAAGGAAAAGAAACAGTTGAAARTAAGCAGCACTAAGCAGCTAGGAAGTTAAAATACTCATTTTAAAGAATGGCTTGTGTTTATTGTATAACAAAGAGGAAGAACTCCTTTAATTAATATTAACAATTGAGAGCTAATTAGACCAAAAATACCCTATTSCCACTTTCTCTAATCCACCTCTAATTGTGTACCAAGCTATCAAGGAGCACTTMAACCCCAAAAAGCCTCAGTAAGAAGCAGAAGGCAATTGTCTGCCTCAGCATCTCCAGCAGTTGGACATGGAAGTCATCCAGCTCCAATTGTCTTTTATTTCATCCYTCCAGTGCCTCCACAGCCCTGCAACAGTTTGGGGAGGTAAATGGGGTCTGTGGGGTGCAGCCAAACACCCAAAACGCAGGAGCTGCCACTGAGGAGGAAATTTATTCCAGGGGGAGAGGACTGAGTGTGTCCTTCTCTGGATCTCTGCAGGAACAGAACATCTTCCAACGTTACTCAAACACTCTTGCCTGAAAAAAAACTGTGGCTCTGATTACTGCTCGTTTGCATTCCTTTTCCCTTAAGTTTGGAGAAGGCAGAGCTCTCCAGTGAATTAATTAATTTCRCTCCATTTTGACAGAGTGCTTGAATCAGCTCAGAAGTGCCACAGCTGAGTAAACCCAGCTCGCAGGCAGTGATTGCTGCTTTTGGAAGGCCCTGCTCGACAGCAGCAGCAGCAGCTGGGACAGAGCAGCCAGGAGAAGCACTTCATTAGAGAGCTGTGACAACACTGCTGCAGCCTGGGCTGCTCCTGCAAGGCTCCGAGCCTTTAAAGAGTGATCAGGAACTTCTCCTTTGCCTTTGTGCTTTCRTGAGCCCATGGAAAATGTTCCTGTGTGTCCCAGCTCTGATCCCTCTGTAGTTCCCCAGCCCCGTGAGCATCCTCAGCAAACCACAGACAGAAGTGTGCAGCTGTCTCTTCCCAAGGCTGGAAGTGATTTTGTTGGTGTGTAATTAAATTGAGGTATTTAATTAACTTAAAATATTCAGAACTTGTATGATTGAGATGTCTATCTCACACTTTGTGTATTTATATAACGAGATTATAATGATCTATGTTATAATGATAGATGATAGATAGATAGATAGATAGATAGATAGATAGATAGATAGATAGATAGATAGATAGATAGATAGATAGATAGATAGATAGATAGATAGATAGATGATATATCTTACATTTGACCCTCCAAGGTATATTTCCCTCTTGAAAGGTCCATCAGCCTTTCCTGTGACAGCCTGGCACGAACTTTGCCCCAAAGAAAATGTGCACTGAAAACCTTCACTACAAATGTACATATCTGTGAGATGACCTGATGGGCTTCTARAACAAAAGGGTTTTCCCCACATTGGTCCAAGTGGACACAGTTTGTGGAGCAGCTCCTGTGAAATATGGGTTCCTTCCTTGCCTGCCATTTAATTTTTCTTTGTTAAGTGCAGCAGGATTTTAAGGTGGAACCGCAGATCCTTCTGCCTGTAATTCCTGCACCAGGTATTTTCACGCTTCATTGTGAGATAAAAATTCAAATGCAGTCACCTCCAGCTTAGCGATKGAAATTGCATTTGTGTCATCCTTATCAGTGCCGTGTTTTCCCAAATTCCAGCTCATAACCACAGCCATCAACCTCATCGACCTGCYTAAGTTTTGATCTCCCAGAGACCTGCCCTCGTTGTCACCTCCTCAGAAACAACACCCTCCCCTCTGCAGCCAGATAAACTTCTGTCCTCTCCCAGCTCCCTCTTCCCTCTTGAATTATTTACTGAGGTCATGCATTTCGTAGAAAATCAGGCAACAAGACACGGAGGAGTGAAGAGAGCCCTTTGTAGATTTGTGTCTGGGAATTAATTTACTGCCTGGGACTGGGAAATGGCCAAAGGGAAGATGTGAAACCCCACACACAGCRCGATGAAATTGCTTCTTGTTGCTCCCTGTTCCAGGTCAGGCAGGTTATTGTGCCTGGAAATTTCCTTTATACAAGATCCASTTGCTGCAGAGGACGAAGTAATCAAAACCTTGGGAGCCTCAGCAATTTACATGGAAAAACAGAGATGATAGAGGGTCAGTGCCTCACATCTGCTCCACTCRGGCCAAGGATGCACCCAGGATGGCTTTGAGCAGGTTCTGTCTAAAAACAGACCCAAAGAGAGAGTTTAGCAGCCAGAAATTGTGATCAGAGGGGAGAGTGCAGGGTGCAGCCCTGGGCTTGCTCTGAGGCTTCGTGGCAGCGTCTGCATTTTCATAATCTTATTTGGAAAAAAAGAATAATCATTGCTGGGTTTAAGCTGTGGTGGGAGAACTGAACAGCACAGGTAATTCTAAGGCCAGTACTATTCCATTACCTGGGCAATTCCAAAGTTCTCGTGGGCAAATAGCATATTTTAGCKCTTCATTTAAATAAAATAATATAGATCTGTGTTGGAGTTCAGTGCAGCCTCTCATGCTGCAAAACTGAGGATTCCTGAGCAAACCAGCTGGATCTGGGGATGTGCCAGGATGGGGGCACAGGGGCTGTGGGATGGCAGCTTTTGCCATCCCCATCCCTGGGATTTCAAGGCCTGCTGGGGGAAAATCCTGAGTGTGGAAGGGGTGAATCTGAACCCTCTTGAGTCCCTTCCCACTGGGGAACCTTGGGATCCTGTTTTATAGACATTGTGAACTGTTCTATAGACATTATAAAGGCTTGCTATTAATTCATGTGTACCATTCATTCAACAATTAATGGGGTTTTTCCTGACCTCTGTGAGCCCTGAATGAACCCATGAAAACGTGAAAGGGGAAACAACAAATTTCTCCTGTCTGAAATGATCTATTCATTTGGCTGTGGCTGCCAAAGTGAGAGGCACAGTCCCATCTGTCCTGCAGCTCTGGCCAGGCTTCCCAGCTCGTGGGGACAGGCACTGAACAGAGACTGCACTGGAGCAGGGCCAGGGATTTYATGGCTGAAGTAAAAGCTGGGCAAACGTGGGTGACTCTCACAAAGCTGRGGGAAGTGCAAGGTCACAGTGAGGATCACAAGAGCTGTCCCAGGACTTCAGTTCCTGCACCATTACTGAGGTGTTGGGTGTTTTATTCTCTGCAGGAGTGGCAGCAGAGGTGACCTCGGAGCGAGGGCTCCTTTTAGAGAGGGGAATTGTTGCAGTCCATTAAGCCTGGATTTCATGGATTGAAACTCCCAGCAGGGAGGGGTGAGCTGGCAGCAGCCAGGGCTGGGCCAGGATGGCAGCAGGGCTGGGATCAGCCTCCCTGGGATGGTTTGTGTTGGAAGGAACAGGCAAGAGCAGGGCTGGGATCAGCCTCCCTGGGATGGTTTGTGTTGGAAGGAGCAGGGAAGAGCAGGGCTGGCATCAGCCTCCCTGGGATGGTTTGTGCTGGAAGGAACAGGGAGGAGCAGGGCTGCGAGCAGGGAAGGGATTCTGATGAAGCAATGAGCCAGGAAAATTATCTGTGAGGAAGGGTGGCTGTCAGTGAGGAGGTCTGGGATTTGGCAGGGTCAGAGGGGGAGATTTCCAACAGCCCAAGACAGAAGTTAATCAAGATCAAGATGAGCACTTTGCAAGGTGCAGCTAAAAAGCAAAACTTGCCTAAGAAAGACTTTAGAAATGTGCAGGGAAAAGCACAGGATTTGCTGTAAGTTCAGCAGAACTTACATCAAATGACATAAAACAGGATCTGTCTCATCTTTGGGGGTTGGAATGAGGTGGTCTTTAAGGTCTTTTCCAACCCAAACCATTCTGTGATAAATCCAGGTAACTCAGGTTCTGGGAAGCAAAGGCCCTGTTAAATGGTTGCATCTATCCAAGAGGTCATATCTTCATCTCTCTATTATTTATTATTATTTATTATATTGAAATATTTGGAATAAACTCCTGGTGAGACAATACTGRGGATACAATCCCAGTGCTACTCATCAGGACCCTTGGACAGCAGAGCCAGGCTCAGAATCCACCTCTGTTTTACTCCTTGAACCCAATTAATACCAAATGGCTTATTAGCAATGAAATAGCTGATGTTTAAATCTTAAACATGTTTGGGAGATAAATATTGGAGGAAAAAGAGGCTGTTAGAGGCACTTTCTCTTGGCACATTGCTTTAATAATCTCTTYATTGGAGAAACAGAAATGAGGGAAGAAAGCAAAAGCTTTTTCTTGGTACAAATTGGCCACAAAGCGAATCTTGAAGAGGTGGATGGACCTGAGGTACAGAGGAGCCAGTAAGCCTGGGCAGTACAGACAGATCTTCATAAAAATCCCTGCTGCAATAACAAAATCCACAGTGAAGGATTCAGCTGTTGTAGCAGACATTTGGGAAAGAAACCCTCACCTGCAGTAAAAAWCTTCACCAAGGWTTTWAAATTMATGCAAAAAGTGTCTGAAGTTAGCAATGGCTATTTATGTTCTTCAAATGATGGTTTTCACAGGACTTCTAAATGAAGTTTAGAGAAGCAGCTCAGTGATGAATAATGATGAGAAGAAACCACTGTGGGAAAAAGAACTGTGGAACAGTTCCCCCTCACTGTTGCTGTGTGATTGTTTATCAGGGAGACATTCACCACCCACGTTTTCATGGTGACTTTGCAAACAACTGCAAAGCCATTGCCTTCTTTTGCCACAAATCCAATTTTTGCACTGTTTATTGAGRAGTTAAAGAAATGTCAGCAGCCTGCTCTGGTGGGAGGTGCAGGTYATTTCCAACSCAAGCCATCCTGTGACTCTGTGGCTGCAAAAGGGTTTGGAATTCAGGATCCTCAGTTGGGTCCAGTAGTGGGAATTCTGGAAAACCCCTGCCTGTGACCAAAGGAGCTTTTGAGAGATTCAGCACTGGGATGCAGCCAAAAAGGTTCTGATATGTGTTGAGAACAATGCTGGGGCTCTGCATTTCCCTCTGATT
>CADDXX010000932.1:30613-61960 GCA_902810485.1 Alauda arvensis | reverse complement strand
AAAGGAAAGGAAAGGAAAGGAAAGGAAAGGAAAGGAAAGGAAAGGAAAGGAAAGGAAAGGAAAGGAAAGGAAAGGAAAGGAAAGGAAAGGAAAGGGTTTAGTCAAGGGAAAAGCCACACAAGTGCTTTTATTGCATGTCTTTACAAGCAAAGCAGCTTCCTTTCCAAAGTGTCTTCATATCCACTCTCAACACAGAGGAATCACACAAACCCAGGGGTATTTATTAACATAACATTTTCTTTTCCTTGATCCAGTGCTGATGCAAGAAAACCCATTCGCTCTTAGGTTTAAATCATGCTTTAATTAGGCTGTTCTAAAATCACCTGTGACTTTATTAATCTTGCACAAATAATAGCTGCTTCCTGTGCGTGGTGGCTGGAGAATAGTGGTTTGTATTTGTTCTAAACTGCTTGTTTTGTTAAATGGAGTGCTTGGGCTAATTAAAGCCGTTTTTGGGGATGCCTCAGCTTTAGCCTAATGGAGGAGAGGCACGAGGAGGTGCACACAGACACTTCTTATTGCCCATWAATCTGTTCTTATTGCAACTGTAAACTCTGGGATGGAGTTTTATGGCTCCCATTCCATTGAGAACTGTAGAGGCTGTTAGTGGTGCTGGGTATTTGAATAAAAGCAGTTTTGAATTTTGGGTTTGATGGCTTTTACTTGTGAATTCTGCCAAAACTGCTGTAGCCATTATCTTAAAAACTATTTAATTAAACGTGAGTATCCARCTGTGTGTGTTTTTCAAAGAGCCAAAGTCCTGTAAGATCTTCAGCAGAAGAGCAATATATATATTTATGTATCACAGGGTGTGCAAAACCCTTCCCTCCTCAGTTTTCTTCGAATTTCCTTACTTTGGGATATTTCACTTGMAGCCTTAATGATTGGTTTAGTCTCTATTTCTCATGTGTCGTTTGAATTTTTGGAAATCATAAGCAGAAATGAAGGCCAGGGCTCAGCTGAGCTCATCCTTGGAGGGACGGGAGCTCCAATCCTGCTCTGCCTCCAAAGAGGAAGGAGTCTGAAAAGCCCTGACTCTTCTGCCCACCAAACCTGAGCCTTTTTTGACTCTTGATCTTTCTTCTTCAGTCTCTCCCAGCCCTAATTGCATTTCTCCCTGAGACATCTTTGTTCTGCTTCCCCTTCCACTGCAGTCCCCAGCTTTGTGCCAGATCCATCCCAGATCCATCCAAGTCGCTCTCCTCTCACTCCCTGTTGGTTTTTGCCTTTTCCCCAATCATCCCCTATTTTTCCTGTTTAAGTCTCTGCCTTTCCCTGCCCACCTTTTAATTCATATCTTGGCTCCCTCATTTGTCAGTGTCCKTAATTTTTTTCTTCTCTGAGATGAGCTTTTCTCTTCTCACCTTCCCCCACCTAATTTTTCAGGGAATCTGTCTCTTCATTGTCCTTGTTTTGGTTTTTTCCCCCCATTCCAGTGGCACCCAGCCCCTTCACTCAGCCTGTCCCAGCTGCCCTCCTGCATCCACACAGGAGTCTGAGCTCCCTTGGGTGTGCAAACCCCCAGCCTGTTCCACACCCAGCAGAGTTGAGCTCAGGCTGCTGCCCAGGCTTCAGCCGTGCCTCYGAGTTAATGATGTGAATTAAGGAGTCAACATTAACTTGGAATTTTCTGGCTTTTGGCTTTTCTTCTCACAGCTTGACGTTTTCCTAATGCTCTGTTTTTCTGAGACTTAAAAAAAAAATCCAAAAAAAAACCCAACACCCCAGATGGGGAATAATGTGAATAATGTGCCAGCAGGACATGTCTTGGCAGTTCTGCCACAGCTCCCTGGGAGCCTTTCTGGGGTTGTCCTGGAGTGTTGCCCATCTTGGTGCTACAAGAGMCACGTTTGGTGTCTCAGGATCCCAGGATTAGTTTGGGTGGAAAAGATTTCCAAGATCATTGAGCCCAATCCCCAGCTTGTCCCCAGCCCAGAGCCCTGAGTGCCACATCCAGGAATTCCTTGGACACCTCCAGGGATGGGGATCCCACCACGTCCCAGGGCAGCCTGTTCCTATGCTTCCAGTCCTTTCCAGGAAGAAATTCCTGCTGCTGCCCACCCTGAGCCTGCCTGGCCCAGCCTGAGGCCGTTCCCTCTCCTCCTGTCCCTGTTCCCTGTCCCAGAGCCCAAATCCCCCCCGGCTGTGCCCTCCTGGCAGGGACTTGTGCAGAGCCACAAGGGCCCCCTGAGCCTCCTTTGCTCCAGGCTCAGCCCCTTCCCAGCTCCCTCAGCCCCTCCTGGGGCTCCATTCCCTTCCCAGCTCTGTTCCCTTCCCTGGACACCTCCAGCCCCTCAATTTCCTTTCCCGAGTGAGGGACTCCTGACTGGGGACAGGATTCAAGGTGCTCCTCACAGTGCTGAGCACTGAGGGAAAATGCTGAGAGTCTCATCCCAAAGTCAGCTCAGCCCCCTCGGGCAGGTGCCACCCTGGGGAGGTGGCAGCTCTAGACAGGAACACATTCCCTGCCAGTGGTGCCAAGGAACAATGGGGGAAAAAAGGGAAATGAGAGAGGTGACAAGCTGGGAAGCAGCCAAGAGGGAAGGGTAAGCCCCCAGGCAGAGCAGGGAATTGATTCACTCCCCTCCCAGATGCATCTCACTGATTTCCTGCAGCACCYTGACAGAAAGCAGATACTCCAGTGATAGCTAATTTAAAGGTATCAATAGACAGTCACACTCCAGGCTCCTGAATCCCAAACCTTCTCTGCAGTCACACCCCCCCGTGTCCCTCCCCAGCCCCGGGATGTGCTGAGGCTGTGTGATGTTACACAAATCTGCTCTGAGCTGTSACAGACTGGGGCCCTGCAAACCATTTCCAAGGTGTGGCACAGCTTTGTGTATCCCGGGAATGATTTCAGGCCCTTTCATCCATGGATGCAACTTAGCACAGCTGCATTTTCTGAGCACTGGAGATTCACACACACCACAGTGTAGCTGTCCCATGTCCACATCCCACCTCAGCTGCCTCGAGGAGACAACTGAAATGAAAAATGTTGGATTTGAGCAGAATTCCATCATCTGGACTTTGAAAACGGAATGGATTTTGCCCCTGGGCTGTGCTTAGGGAGGTGGTTTAGTGGTGGATGTGGCAGGGGTGGGTTCATGATTGGACTCGATGGTTTTGGAGTCTTTTCCAACATTACTGATCCTGTGATCTCAGAAAATGTGTGGTAATGGAATCAAGGGTTAAAAAGAGTTATTGGATCCCCCGAGGTGCAGACAGAGAGATTCTGCTGTGTCCTGTTGTGACCAGCACACCTTTAATCTRAAGCTGTTTCAGAACTTGCATCTGTGTGGATTTTCACTCTGATTTGCAGGGAAGCTCCAGCCAGGGTTAATAATACAGTGGCAGCACTTCACAATGCTCTCCACCATCCAGAAGTAGCTATTAAACTGTCAACAGCACTAAAAGATGATATTCTGATGGCAATGGATAGGAACCCCATCTCCCTGCTCATGCTACTCAACATTTCTGCAGCTTTCAAGCACAGTCAAGCATAATTTGTCACTGACTTGCATAAGTGACACTGTCTGAACAGGGACTCTCAGCTACAACTCTGTCAATCAATTTTTCTTTCTTTTTTTTTTTTTTTCCCAGGCAAAACTCCTGTAGCACCACCAGACAGCAATTCCCTCTCCCTTCCCATCCACCTGGAGACCTCTGCAGGGGTGGCAGGAGGTGCCAGCYCCGGGGCTGAGCTGGAGCTGCATCAGCCGTGCCCAGCTGCAGCCAGAGATAGCATTTCATGCTCTGAGTGAGGAGTGCATGTGTGCTCAGAGCATCCTGCTGGGGAACGTTTCCAAGGGCTCACTTGGCCACTATCTCTCTGGCTGTCTCCTTCCTCACAGCTTAACCTTTCCTTTCACGCTGCACACATCCTAAAGGACGTTCCCAGCATTCAGGTCAGGTGAAAACACGTTTTTGTTTTGGCCCTTGTCACCAGTCTGCCATAGGAGGGGGTGGCCTCAGCGGTGAGCTCTGTAATCACCACCTCCAAAAGTGCACCTGCAATCTGGAAGGAACAGCAGATGCTGATTYGTGCCAAAATCCAGCAGATAATCACAAACCCTTCTGTCCCTGCTGCAGTTYTAAGCTGGTGATCAAAGTCTTAGGAGTCATTCAATCCCATCGACATCAAACACTGAATAAAGTTGTGGTTTTTTTCTCAGTCTGAACCTGTCTAGAGCCAGGATATTAGAGGCAAAAATAAGCTTCGTTTATAATTCTTAAGCAAAAATCAAATTATTCCATGTCCTTGTGCTCCAAGTTGTTTTTTTTTTTTCTTATCCTGACTGGAATAATGAGAAAAAGGTGGGAGGAAAAGTGCATCCACCTGGGCTGCTCYAGAAAGGCTCAGCAGCCAACATTTTGAAGTCTGCCATGAAACATTCATCAGCCTCATTTGCATTACAATGTCATGGTTCTCTGGGTGAAATCCCGAAATCGTTGCAGGTTTTTTTGGATTTAAAGATTGCTGAAATCACCACGTGCAGCTGATAGGAAAGTGCTGGAGATTCAATGAACAACACGAGCACAGGGCAGATCTAACAGGGTTTAAAGGAATCTGCTCTTCTGCTCCCTGCATTTTAACTTCTGTAAATTTTGCTGTTTGTTTGGCAAAAGCACGTTATCTAGAAAGGTATCTAAGAAATGCAGAGGTCACTGGTGTACTCAGAACATTTTTGTAGCAGGTAATCACTGTCTCCAAAGAAATACCTACCTCAGAAGGACTTCGAGGTATTTTCTCCTTGAAAAACCCTTGGTGCACTGTAATCAAATTAACTCTCAGGATCCTTTTGGGCAGCAAACCAGCTTGGATCACATCTTTTTAATTTTCCTCAGTGAGTTCAAATAATTTCTGAGCAGTGTGTTTTCCTATAGCTCTATTCAGGATATGGATACCAAAATTAATGCAATATTCCAGTGCTGCTCTTAGCAGTATTGGAGAAAATTATTTCCATCTTTGTTTACCTCATTAAGGCATTACATAACTRCACAGGTAAATGATTAAAAAAATCCTTCGTTGTGTTCCATCATGAGCCTTGTGATCATTTATCAGAAGGACGATTATTAAATTTGGATTAGAAAATAATGTCAGTGATTTCTAGATGGCAAAGAAYGGTGCTACCACTGATGATTTWAAAWATTTGSGATAAAAATTAAAACATYCCAKTGARAAAGATCACCTTCARAACATAACTTCAGAAAAAACACTGCAATGGATTTTTAAGTAAATTGGGAATTTGGTGCGCTTTTTCCCCACTTTCCCGCTTAGAACAGGAGCATTTTGGCACACAGGTGCTGGCTGTTTAAAATGCCGGGAGGTCATCACAGAAATATTTGGACACTTCCTCTTAACTGCTCTCCAGAACACTCAGAAAGAGGGCGACGACTCCAGTATTTAAATCAACTTTCCAACCAATCAGCCGAGCGTGAGGGGGGCACAGCCGGGACACAAATCACCCCCAATCAGCGCACCCAGCTTTTCCCATCCCCAAACCGGTTTGGGTTTTTTTTGTTTTCCCGGGACACAAAGCAGCAGTGAGCGGCTGTGCCCGAGCAGCTGCGGGAGCCGCAGGGTGAATAATTGATGTGCTGGCAGCTCCCGGCTGTCCCTGGCACATCCCGGGCGCTGCATCCCGCGGGGATGCCCCGGGCAGCGGCTGCGCTGCCCCCCGAGCGCTGCGGGCACACGGAGCCCTGCGGGAACAGCCCTGCCCGCGGGGAAACCGGGCTTGCCGGTGAGTTTGGGGCAGCTTTGGGGGGGCTCTCAGCGTCCTCCGAGCTCCTTTCTCCTTCCTTTCTAATTATACTCCGTTCTTCTTGAGCTTGAAGTGACTTAAGCACTTCCTGCCTTTTTGGGCTTCCTCTTTCTTTTTAGCTCTGGGAAATAAGCAGTACCTGCAGAACTGGCACTGAAGTTGTGATCAAGCTGTCTGAAATTATGTGCTGGTGTTTAAGTTGTCAAACCCCCCCCGAGGCACGCTACTAAAACTGAAGATATTTATGTTCCCTTGATGGTTTTCCCAAACTGAGATTAATGTAATTCGCTGTCAAGTGTGAGAASCTGAAAGGAGTTTTGTTTGCCATTAAAAAGACGGAAAAAAAGTTGGTTCCCCGTTGGAAATTTAACTTGTTTTTAATTCAGGTAGATATTTCTCATTGGGTTGAGAACATGACTTGAGACCTGCGTTAAGTTCYTAATTAATTACTTTGCATTAAATGTTCTATTTTCCCATAAAGTAGTGAAAAAGTAACTTAGTTTTGTTAAGGATAGGAAGGGGATATATTTTATATGTAAAGCACATGGCAGTGGCAAACTAAAGCAACTCTCACCCCTTCTTTATAAGGTGAAAAACATGCAAGTATTTTCATTTATTAATCATTAACAGCAAGCCTGCCTATAATATTTGTTCCAACTGTCTGGGTGCTGTTATTTTCCAGCAGCGATCCCGGGAGCTCTCCGGTAACTCAGTCCTTGGCACAGTTAAAAAAYTGATACAAGAACAATCAGCTCCCGAGAGCAGAGGCCAGGGGTAGGAGCAGGGATGTGAGATGAACCGTGAATAAGCCTTGATTGTGRAGAACAAGTTCCCTCTCTTTTTATTTGTTTCTAATTGCACACTCCACATTCTGCTGCTTCTGCTTTATTTCCTTTGTTTTGACCACAAAAGCATTTCTTATTTGGCATCCAAAAACCCGGCCAAATTTTGAAGGGGTGGAAGTCCAGCACAATGGTATCTGGTGCTAACAGTAATTAAATGCCCCGTGTTTGGGAAAAAAAAAACAAACCAACAAAAAAACCAAGAGGTGAAAGCAGGGATATGTAAACAGCAGGAGATATGCAAAGAATGGATGTAATCCTGCACTCCTTAATCATGGGAGTCATCCTTACTCAGGAAAATAATCCTGGTGCTTTCAGCAGCCATCAGTGAGTGCTGCAGCACCAGGCCCAGCTTTTCCAGGGAGATAACAATGTTTTACCTGGGTGGTTTTTTTTGGTTTTTTGGGTTTTTTTCCTGCAGTGCAATTTTAGCAGCAGAGCTCTGGGAGATGTGTTTGAATGCATCAGTGATAATATTAAATTAGGCTTCACCTGATGTCCGTTTTGCCTGTGAAAGTGAAAAATGGGATAATGGATGAGATGTGGCAGGGAGAAGGTACAAACCCCACGTGTTTTATTGGCTCTCCCTGCTCCCTGTGTTTGTAAATCACTCCTTGGTCCATGGATGCATAAAATTTACTTTTTTTTAGGATAGGATGCAACTTAAGCACCAAAAAACTCCTGATATCCCTTAAAGTATCTTTGTGTCTTCCTAAAAGTGATGCTGATAAATACTGTCCATCTGATTTAAATACAGGGGGACTGGTTTTTATTGCTGGGAATGTTTTTTATTGCTGTAATGCTCTGTGATCTTGCAGGAATGACACATTTCAATAGAAATGTGATGGTTTTATTGCCCTTTTCACCAGCCCAGCTCAGCAATTCTGAGCTTTGCCCTCCCAGCCCGTGTGGTGCTGCCCTGTAATCCAGGATGGGGCTTGGGAGCACCTGCATGCCCTTCCCCAGGCAGTGCATCTGTTAATGAGGAAAACTAATTACTTAAAAGCTTTCAGCAGGATGGGGTTGTGCAGTATAAATAGTCATGAGCTGCTCTGGTGCTGGGTGTTTGTGCTGCTGCCAGCAGTGGTGGGGTGGAGAGCACTCACCCTTGGCTGCCCTGGTAAAATACTTTCTGTGGGGGGAGATTCTCTTCTGAGCAGGCAGAAAGGGGGCGAAATAGAAAAGTTACAAGTTAAAATGCACTGGATGATGATTCCAGAGGGCATTAAAGGCTTACTCTGAAGTGAAGTTCGTGTTAAGTCTCTATTGGCTTCTTGCTGTTGCACTGAGCAGTCAAGAATGAGCTGATTTTCTTCCATCAGCTTTCTTCCATGGTGGTTGCTATTTAAACAGGAGGTTTAGTAGGTTATGAGCCTTTCTTTGCTACAGAAGTTTAATGCTGAGGTTACATCAGCCTGGGCTGACCCCAGTGCCAAGGGCCCAGAGGCAGCTGCAGCCAGGCAGGGGCTGGAGGGGCCCTGGGCAGCATTTCCCTTCTCTGGCTCCATGCAGAGTCCCAGCAGGAACATCAGTTCTCTCCAGGGAAGTCCCTTTCAGTCCCTGAACCCTGCCCATGGAGAGCCCCTCATCCTTGGAGAGCCCCTCATCCTTGGAGAGCCCCTCATCCTTGGAGAACCCCATGAGCTCTGGGTGAATTTGAGCTTTATAAATTTTGAAGGTACATTTTTTTTTTATGTCTCTTCTTCTTTGTTGAATTACATCTATAAAAATCCAAACCACACGTGCAGCAATTTTTATTTGAGGCTCTCCTTCTGGCATTGGGCACAGGTCAAGTGCCCATTTTAGTTTTTATTACTTTTTGCGAATTTTAGAGGTGGCTGTTCAAGCAAATTTGTTGAAAAGTTTCTCAGGCTCGGCCAAAACGTGCTCTGGAATGGTTCAGCCTGTTTGGTATCAAAAATTGTGTGTGCAGTGATGTAGAATGGGTGGGTTTGGGGTTTTTTTTGGTGCAAATTGTGGATGGAAAAGGTGTTTTCTGTGACTGTYGGTGTGTCATTCTTAGGTGTCCCATTGTCATGGTTGGTATTTGGTCAAAGGTTTGACTTGATGATCTTGGAGGCAATTTCCAGCCTTAATGATGCTGTGATCCTGTGGCTTGGAGGTTCTTTCCACCCTCAGTTATTCCATGAGCTTGTGATTTCGAGTGGAGAAGCTGAGCTGGTGTGAGTGTACATGTGTTTCATGTATGACTACAGACAGACAGCACTGCAATGCATATTTTTAAAACAAAGGATTTCCCTTGCTCTCCGGAGGTTCCTGTGCTGCAAAC
This sequence comes from Alauda arvensis, assembly GCA_902810485.1. NCBI lineage: Eukaryota > Metazoa > Chordata > Aves > Passeriformes > Alaudidae > Alauda > Alauda arvensis. The sequence goes on along the minus strand of CADDXX010000932.1, from coordinate 53,063 downwards.
CCCAGCCTGGGAGCAGCCAGGCCTGGAGGAGCAGAGTTCCCAACCCTCCCTGCTCTGTTTGTGGTCCTGCCCAGCCCCAGGATCCCTCCAGGGCATTTCCAAGGGTGTTCCTGTTTCATGAGACAATCCTGCATCCCTGGGGAGGAGGGAGTGCTGAGCTCAGGACAGCCACACTCCCAGGGCTGTGTGTGGCCCCAGATTGCCATCAGCGCTGTGCGTTAATCACTGTGTTAATTGGGTGCTGCTGCAACACCTCAGTCACACCCCTGGCAATCCCCTGAGCTGCCGGGCAAGCTCCTGTGGTGTGGGCAATGTGCCCTGACCACTGCTGGGAGGAGGGATTCCCTTCCCTCCCCTCCCTGCAGAGTATGAACAGCTCCAAGTGTTGTATGCCCGCCTGTTGATGGCGTGTTACCATTAATTAGCAATTAATAATTAGGTCTTGCATAGGTTTGTATCACGAACAACTAAAAATGCCTTTTCTGCCCTTCTGGGATGAGGTATAGAAACCTTGGCTGGTGATCAAAGCCCACCAGTGCAGGATTTATGAGGGGCAGAACACAAAATAGTGCAGAAAACACAATAACCAGTGATAAAACCAGCTTTTGGCAATTACTTTGGCTGTCTTTTGGAAGAAGAATGAAGTCAAGAGAGTGTGGATACATTCTGTCTGTAGGATAAATATATGGAAAAAAAGAGAAGTGTTTTAGCAGCAGAAGGAAACTCTGGCTGCAGTCCCCATGGGTGCTCTGGGRCATCTCTGGGACTKGGTTTCAAATCTGTTTGGGTTTGAYTSYATTTAGRTTTGTGCTYCTGTTGCTCTGGATTCCTRGTGCCACTTGGAGCTGCCAACACGGGAACTGGGTTTGGGAGGCTGAGCACAAACAGCTGGGCAGGTTGGGGACACACCTGGCAGGGCTTGGCTCCCAAATTCCTATGGGAAGCAGGGCAAGGCAGAGCCCAGGGCCACACATGGAGAGCTTCTGCCTCTTCTGAAACCGACTGCTGCTCTTTGGAACATTTAAAATTATTTTAAAATTCCCTTTCTGGATAAAATCAAACTTTACCAAGCAAAGTTCCCATGCAAGTTCTTACAGACCAAGAGAACATTTTTTTTAGTGTAGTTTTGGTTAACAGGAATCTTTGAGAACAGATTATAGTGAGGGCAAGGTTTAATCAGCATTAGGTGGCTGGGTCTCACTTTGCTCAGTTGGATGTGGCTGAGGGACTCAAACTGAGCTGCTCCTGAAATGCCTCAGCTGCAGGAATTGTGCAGCATTGCCCAAGCAGAGCAGCAGCCTGCAGGTGACTGCACCAAATCCCTGCTTTTTCCAAGCAGCAGTTAAAGCAATGTGGTTTTATTCCTGTTTCCCATGCCTGGAGCTGGTTGTGGCTCCCACAGTGGGCATTGTCCCAGCCTGTGTCCTCCTGTGGGAGGATCTCCTGGACAGCCCTTTCCATGTACAATAAAAGACTTGATTGTTGAATTTCTCCATGAGCCAGACTGATTTAGCTTGATGAGGGTTCAGTAATCTCTCAGGATTTCCAGCACCTCACAGAAATGGCTTAGAATAATTTGTGAGAGGGCTCCTTGGGTGTGTTCTGTAAAGCAAAAGGTTTAATGAGCTGATCAAATAATGATAAAGAACAAAATAGAAACTGTGCACAAGTGCATATAAGCTCATTGTACCTTACTACAACATCCCAAAAAGCAGTGAGAAGCTAGTGTTCTCCCTTAAATACTGAATGATTTAGGTGGGGTTTTTGGCAAGCTGTCCAACAGAGAATGGTTCCATTTCTGAGGGACAGGTAAAGAGCCCTGTCAGTGTTTCTGTCCTGACCTTGAGCCAATGGCTGCCAGTGGAGAGCAAAGAAATTTGTAGATCTTTTTCCTTTTAAGTCCCAAGGTGAAACTGAAACACTTTTCTTTACATGGAAAACATCTGCTTAGTTTTGGGGTGTGTGCCTACACTTGATGCATGGAAAAATGAAAGAGTTTGATGTCACTGTGCAGCCTGAGAGCTGCCCAGTGGGAGCAGCCTTTGCCTACTGAACCACCAAACTCTCCTTTCCCTGTTTCATCCTCTCATTGGTGCCTTACCCTCAGTTTCTCTGGGCTCAATTTTCTTGCAGGCAAACGCAGCCTGCCTTGGGTTTTTTTCCTTTCTTTCACATTGCCTTGAACAACAGCTCCTGACCTACTTCTGTCTTTTAATTGCTGCTGCAATATGAATTTTAATTCCAGCCAGAGTCCAGATGTACTGAGGATGCACAGCACATGCCAGGGCCAGGCCATCCATCTCCCAGGCCAGTCTTTCCCAGCCCTTTGAATCCAGGGACCCCTTAACCTCTCTGAAAAAAAATATCTGGAGCCATCATCACGTATTTCACTGTTGTCTGCTGATGGGAAATGGAGATAATAACTGCTAATCTAAATGCTAATATGTATTTTCTCTGAGAGCTTCGTTCGTTTTACTGTTCTTTAACCTTTGGCTGAAAATATTAATGGAGATGGATGTGAGCCTCGTGCTTCCATCCCCCAGTGCCCAGATGAACCTGGGCAGGGACAATTTATAGGACAATTTATATTTTTATTATTGTGCTCAATACTTTTTGCTTCTTTTCATGGCTKCTCTTGGGGAATTATGGACATTAGAGGATGAGGGGGTCACTGGAAGCTCAGTGTTCTGGATCTGGGGGAGATCACAGCTTGATGAACAAAGCTCACAGAACCCTTTTGGAGAATGCTATGTTTAGCATTCTCCAAAAGGGTTCTGTGAACTTTGTTCCCAAAAAAAATATCATTTTTTATTTCTCTGCACTTGAGAAGAAACACTGGCTACAGGTGCTGCATTTGGAGCATCTCAGGAATTTCCCCCCCAGGGGATGTTGTTTTGCTTAGCCAAGATCTCTCCCTCTTTATTCCACAGAAATGGGAAGTGAGGGCAAGTTCTCAATGTGTCTTCTACTCCATTAAATKAACTCTCACAGAATTAAAACTGAACTCAAGAAAAGCTTTAAYTTTAATCATTCTGTGCTTGTAGCTTGTGAAGGACTTCAGAATCCTTTGGGAGGAGGGGAAACACATATTAAAAAACATAAGCTGGTTTAGCTCAGGTTTTTCTGGGATACTTTAGATTTTAATTAAACAGGAGTTTAATAATAATAATTAATAAGTAGAATACAGAAAAGGAGGAGAAAATTTGGGATACAGCCTCACACAAGCCCTGGGAGATGTCCAGAGAAGGGCAGCACACAGAGGATCCTTCCCTCCACCATTCCAGTATCCTCTTTCCCATAAATATTTTCCAGAGTCTTTTGCTTGCTGGTCACTCTGCCAAGGGAGGCTTTAGCAGCACAGATGCATCAAATCATTATCCCAGTGATGTATTACAGGTACAATGTGTATTGCAACCTGTTCTCACAGCAGCCAGGGCGTTAGTGCCTGATATTATTACTGATATTTGATGTACAATCCAACTCTATTTAATTAGTTCACTAAAATGCATTTTCTGCCAGAGATCTGGTGGATAGGAAGGAAAATCACCTCTCTGGAGAAATGCCTCACAGCAGGATGACTGAAAAAAAGCAGATAGTGGAGTCTGAGAGGCAGAAATTGAGCACATCAGTCCTGCAGAGCCCCTCAAAATCTGTGGAACCTTGCAGCTGAGGTTTTGGAATACAAGCTGGCAATACAGCTGTAAAATGAAACTCTTTAAGAGGAAACTCTCRTGATATTACCTATAAACACTTCAGAACAGCAGAATAATCTGGAGTGCATGGGTGAGGTAGCAGAAGGATGCTGCTGTGCTCAAAGAGGTGTTTTAATGTTTGGGTAAATGACCTGTTCCTCATCCAAAGAGCTGCAGCTTTGCCTTAAACACAGAATTCACCCCTACCACAGCCTCACTTCTGCTGTCTCCTTGGTACCCACACTCACAGTGGCACCAGGAGGTCAGTGAGAAAGGTTTCATCTTCTTTTTGCATCCCCTGTGGCGTCAGGAGAGCAGGATTTTGGCCTCAGCTCTGCGTTGGTCTCTGGGCTCCTCTGGGTGGCTGATGGCAATTTGTGCCCTGCTGTGCTGCCCAGAGCCAGCCCTTCCCCCTGGGCAGCACAGAGAGCATCCCCAGGCAGCTGAGGGATCACAAACAGCTTCCTCCTCCTCCTCCTGCCCTGTGGGAAGTGTGGGCTCACTTGGTTGCTGTAGAATGCAGGAGCCAAACACACCGCTGCAGGTGCTGTTCTCCTGTAGGTGGGAAGAGGAAAGGGCTTGGAAATGGAGCTCTGAGCCCTCCTGCATGAAACCAGGGGATCTTCTCCTGCTCAGGGCTCACTGGGGGCTGTGAGGAGGGCCCCACTCCAGTGAGGTTGGCACAGGGAGGAGGGGATGCAGAGGGGTGGAATCACAGCTCCTGGAACAATGGATTTAGGGAAGGTGGCCCTGCCCATGGCAGGAGGTGGAGTGAAGTTGCCTTTAAGGTAAACCCTTAAAGCATCTGAGGATTCAGTGATTCCCACAGTGCCTGGTTGGGAACAGTCCCCTTCCTGAACTGSCATTCCCTGCAAACCTCTCCATGATCCAGTGCCCTGCTCTGGGAAGGCTGATGGAAGCCTCCAGGGGAAGAGGGCTGGATGTGGGATTGGTGGCTTGTCAGGGTGAAGGAGCTGTTTTGGTAACTCCTTCCACCAGAAACGTGAGAGAGATCCAGAGGGGAGAGACCTGAACAGCGAGCTGCAAGGAAACCTGTGTTACTGCCTGCATTTCCAGGAAATGGAGCCTTGCCCTGGGTCTGGCAGCTGAGGGAAGAGGGGGGGTTTTGGGGTGTTTTCCCTCATCCCAGGACTGCCTTTCCAACCCCTCCAGCCTCGATGGGAATGGCAGGACACCATGGAGTGATTTAGCTTTAATCACCTGTGCTCATTTCCTGTGTGGATCTGCTTTGGCACATCCAAATTCCACTTTATTGCTTCTCCTGTTCTTTCTCTTTTGTGCTCCTCAGGTTAATAACTGCATTTTAGCTCGTTCTCAGCAACCAGCAGTTATATTTCCTGAGCCAGCTCCTTTCTTTAATTTGTTGTTGTTTTGGTGCCTGACATGTCCAGAGCTCTCCCTGGACTCCAGAGTCTCTGTGCAGTACAAGTGTCTTGAACAGAGTTTATTTTAATCAGGGCTCCCAGAATTCAGTAAACACTTCAGGCCAATTCCTCCAGTAAATCTGAACACATTCAGCAAAAAACATGTGCAGCCAGTGCTCAGACATAATTGCCAACAATTTCACACCCACAGAATCCTTGTTTGCCTCGAACATTCCCCGAGCCCCATCCTCCCCAAAGCTGCTGCCAGCAGGAACCTCCCCGTTGCTGAGGGGATGGGGTTTTGAGGCAGCTCTAAATGAAATATTTTCAGCACCAAGTGCAGAATTAGCAGAGCAGTTTTCTGGTTGCTGTTCTSTGTGTCAGAGTGGAAGGACCGAGCTGCTGTGAGGAGCAGCTCTCCAGAGGTTTGGAGGCCAGGTTTGATGCAGGCAGTCAGAATATGAGTTGAATCSGTGTCTGCTGCATTTAACTGGAACTCTGCTAATTACAGGCTGTCACAGGAGACTTCCACTCCTATTCCTGACTCAATTACCCAGCCTCATGCTTCTCCTAAGATTACCATTGCTGTAAATAAAGTCAAGCTCATTCTCTTTTCTCTGTGCTGTTCTCAGGAAAAGGGAGAGGCTGATTTTACCACCCAGCATCCCACGGAGCCCAAGCCTCAGGGGGAGATTTTTGGTTGAATTGGAATTTAGTATTTCCTTTTTTAGCTAAGCTGTGGTTATTGATGCACTGAATTTTAAAAAAACAAAAATGAAACAAAAAAACCCAAAAAGCAACCTAACAAAACCAAAACAAACCACTGCTTATTCCCAAATCCTTGTTATAGGAATGTCTATGATAAAGTCTTATCATAAAGTCTTAAAGTAACAAATCTACCTAATCAACTCAGGTCTCCTTAAAATTTTACAGGTATAAATCACTACTAGGCAAAATACTGCAGCACACCACTAAGTTCTGTTATTTTCACTGTTTTCCAAAATGTATCCTGCTCCTTATGTAGCCTTGTTTTCCTTATTCCCTGCTTTCTGTGCTGCAAAGTTGTTTGCATTAAGCTGTTCACAACTCCTGGTTTCTTTTGGGAGTGATCTATTGGTTTTGCAGCTCAATAATGTTTGAGTAGATTGAATTATTTGTTGTGTTTTTGTAGCGATCTGAGTGTGTCCATGCACAATTCCTGAAYTGTGTCCTACTCTGGAGCTCTGCATGAGTCAGGCAGGCTCCATTTCCCAGGGAAGTGCTCCCCTCCTTTTGCCTCTCCCCTTTTCCCACTGGGATGGCACAGGATCAGCCATGGAAGTGCTGTCCCACAGGAATGAAACCCCTCTGGAGCTGGGGAACTGGGAAGTGCACACCTCAGTGCTTTTATTTCTTTTTTCTTATTATCTTCTGATGTATCTTAATCCTATCCTGATTTTGAGATGCTGTGGGATCTTRGATGGGCTGCTCCCAGATGTTGTGTGGAAGTGTTGAACTGAACATTTTGGGATAAATCCCTCCAAAAATTCCTTATCCTGTGGAAATCCCTGCTGTGCTCCCATGGATTGAGTTGGAAGGGCCCTGAAATCCCACCCAGTCCCACCCCACCCATGGCAGGGACACCTCCCACTGTCCTAGGGTGCTCCAAGCCCATCCAGCCTGGCCTTGGACATTTCCAGGGATCCAGGGGCAGCCAGCAATGACAAATTGTGCCATCACTGGTGCTCTGTGTTAGGAAGGTTCATTAACTCCCCAGAGCTGCTTCAGCWGATGAAAAGTCTCCTTTTCACAGTGCAGGAGTTTTAACTGTGCCCTGGCTAAAGATCACCTCARCCTGCTATAAATTGAGATGTTTCACTAATTGCTTTCTTGGTTCATTAGCCAAATAGTGAGTATGAGGGAAATGGAAAAGGCTCAGAATGAATTTCCCTTGCAATCCTTAATTTAAATGGTGAACAATAATTTAATGTTGAACAAAACATTTTGGGTGATTTGCTGTGCTGGAGCTCATTTTTTACCTTGGGATTATTTGCCACCTTTGGAGCTTTGTGGGGAAATGATCCTCAGCTCAGCTTCATTGTGATGTGACACCAGGCAGGGAGGAATAATCATCACAGAATAACTGTAATAATCTCAGAATTTATACAGAAACACTTTGTCATGGGAAATCCTTCCTCAGATACTGTTTTAAGCAGTGAGATAAGAGAGATAAAAGGCAAAAATCTTTAAAAGTTTTGCTTCTGTGGATGCTGTGGCTCTATTTCCACTTCAGCCACGAAGGTGTCAAAACCACAACGTGTCCCTGGTTTACTCTTTCCAACACTCAGCTAAAAATCAAAGATTAGCTCTGAGCAGCTGCAGGGAACAAATYCCACTAATTCATCAAAGCCAACGCAGTGGAATTGAATCTGTTTTCTGAAATTCCTCCCATGGATTGTTATGGCAGGGCTGTGGCACAGGAGGTCATTTGTGAGCTCTCAATTGCTGGTTGTGTGACAGTGAAAAAAGGAGGCCACAGGAAAGGTTAAATTAAAGAAGCTGCTAGAAGCTATTTATTGTGAGATGAATGTATATTATCTAAATTAATGACAGCAAACCTCCAATTAGCTGAGTATTGCTGCAGGATTTGAGCTTGATGAGGTAAATACATGTTTTGTCCAGGCAAGGGTTGGGTAAGGAAGGGTTTAACTGGGGTGGGGTTACAGGTAAATGAACATTTTCTCTTTATTGGGGCACAGTGACCTCACTGCTGCTGCTGCTGCCAGAGCTTTACAATAAATCTGTCATTGTTTCCCAGCATCAGTGAGGAGTGTGAGGCTGATGACCTTTCCCTCTAAAACATCCTCCYGTAACATGGGATGAGCAAAAGCCTTGAATGTGCTGCTGTGTGTTTCAATAAACAGCTTGGTTTGTATTTCAGAGCAGAGATYTCCTCCTCACACCAGTGCATGTTGGTTTGGCTTAAATAAACTTGCTTCTGTTTTGTTCATTTAGAGAATTCCTCTGTAAAAATACAGCAAAGAGGGCTGCAGCTCTGAACTCCTCCTATTGTGGATTTTGTGGTTTGTAGATACCAAAATAATGGTTTAATGGTGTGATTTGATCACTTTACCCTTTAGGAAGGGTAGGATTTGTTGTAGATCATCATTATCCTGATTATGGTCATTAAGATTCAAGATTTAATTACACTCTGTGCAGAAAAACTCTATTTTAATGTACCCAGGAGCTTCACATCTCCTCATACCTCTTCTTATGCATCTTCTGAATTTTGTGGGTTTAGTGCATCTTTACCTTATTTCTTCTTTTGACTTGCTGACCACTCCCAGCTCCTTTAGTGTCAGTATTTTGCAGTAATGTTCCCCTTTCTGGGCCATTCTGGGAAATTACCAGTTCCTAGAGTACTTTAGGATGAGTTTAGGGAGATGTGGGGGCACTGCTCTATTTTTTTTTTATTTATATTTCCTTTGATTTCTGGCTCTGCTCCTTTGCCACCCTGATCTTCAGTCCAGGCAATTTACACTGAGTTTATTTCTTTTTTCACATTATCCTCTGATGTATCTTAATCCCATCCTAATTCTGGGATGCCTGTGGTATCAAGATCCCTTTTTGAAAACGAAGCAGCACTCAGGATTACTCAGCACTTCTGTGCTGTGTGTTCACATCCAAACTCACACACTTCGTGTTGCTTCAGCTGCTATTTTTAAGCTCCAGGTACAAATGCAGCTTTCCTTCTCTTCGCTGTTCTTTGCAATTTTTTTTCTAACCTGAGATTTTATCTGTCTAAAAATACAGAGGCTTTTATAACCAAATTTTCTTCAGCATTTAGCTGGGAAAAAAAAAAAAAAAACTAATTAAAAAATCTATGAAAACTCTCTCAACTTTAAAAGCATTAATTGCTGTTCTATTCTGGGGTGGATGGAGCCAGGCTTTCTTTGCAGCCTCCTCCTCAGTSCCCTGGTTTTTCCCAGTAAAATTCCCTGTTTTCCTTCTCTCCACTGCCTTTYCCTGTGCCATTMGAGTGGGACTGTTTTTCATGTGAGCGTTTTTCTTTTGTTTCCTGTGTCCCCCTCGTGTTTCAAGTTTGTCTAACTGGGATTGCTCTCCTTCTGAARGCTGAGGGACATTTCCAACACCCAGAATTGCAGACAAATAATTACAAATGTGCTTGACCCAGGTCACAGCTGGTCACCACCCACCTTTTCCTTTATTTTTTCCCCCTACCTTTGATCCCCAGTGCTGTTTATTTCTAGCAGGAGACATTTAGCAAAGGCTTTGRCTCTAAGATGAATTCCCAAATCCATAGAGTTCCCTCATATTGTATTTTCAAAGTGAAATCCTCTTGAAAGGTCACTTGAAGGTTTGAAATACCAGAGCACTTTGATTGCTGTTGATTTTTCTCATGGTGATTGAGGAGCCATCAAGCTTCTCTGCTGAAAACACAGTCTCTGGTTAAATTCTCTGTTCCTGTAAAGAGCCCACAGAGCTTTTCCACACTTCTGCTGCAGGACCTGCATTATTCAGGGATGGATATCCCCAGGAATGACACCTGGATCTGCCCAAATGGGGCACAGGAGGAACCCTTCCATGTGCCTGCTGTAATTAAAGGASAGCACAAACCCATTTAGCCATGGAGGCTGATTAGGATTAGGATTATGAGGAGAGATTAATTTGCACAGCCCAGCAGTGTTTGAGGTACCCAGTGCACAGCCCACAGAAGCTCTGGCTGCCCCTGCATCCCTGGAATTGCCCAAGGCCAGTTTGGAGCAGCCTGGGATTATGGAAGGTGCCATGGGATGGGGTTTAGGTCCCTTCCAACCCAAACCCTTCCATGTGCCTGCTGTAATTAAAGGAGAGCACAAACCCATTTAGCCATGGAGGCTGATTATTATTAGGATTAGGATTATGAGGAGAAATCAATTTCCACAGCCCAGCAGTGTTTGAGGTACCCAGTGAAGCCCAGAGAAGCTCTGGCTGCCCCTGCATCCCTGGAATTATCCAAGGCCAGTTTGGAGCACCCTGGGATTATGGAAGGTGCCCATGGGCAGGAATGGGTTGGGATTTTGGTCCCTTCCAACCCAAACCATTCCATGATCAAAATCTCTGTGTGATGAACTCAGAACCAGGGAGGTGACAGGGTGACCTCTTTATTTTGGGGGCTGGTTTGTTGAGTGAATCACTTTACTCTGTGKTGGGACAAAGCTGTCAGCAGCCATGGTGCTGCTTGAATTCATGTTTCTTGGGGCTGAGGCCTTCCTGTGTTCAGTTCCCTTTTTTGAGGTTTTAACATGCTAATAACATACTTTTATTGTCCCATAGGCTGTCAGTGTGTCCCATGAGATAATGTATTTCTAGGTTTCTTCAGCAAGTTTTGYTCAAATAAAGATTGCTGAGTTCACAGGTTTATAGGCAGCCCAAACAATGSATAATTTTGGTATAAATAGCAATGGATAATTTCAGTATAAAAATCGTTTCAGTATAGTAACAGTGAATAATTTCAGTATAAATAACCCTGAATTCACTCAGGAATGCCTGAAGAGGTTTCTTTTGTAAAAGTAGTAACTCTAGTCCTACCACCATCATAAATGCAAAGATCAAATTGCTTCTAAGACTTGAGAAAAATAATATTGAAGATTTTTGGCTAACTGATGATTTCTCTCTGCACTGACCTGCCTACCCATGGCTTTGATGCTRTTTTAATTAATCTTTTTTAAGCAGAATGATGAAGTGTCTAAACTTCCCTGTGTCATCCYAGTGCTCTTTTTGCCATCAGGATGTTTCTGTTGTCCCACTCTGAGTCCATGCCCTTAAAATACTTTTCAACTCACCTTCCAGGCTTTGAGGCTCCAGCCCTGCACTGACAAAAGGCAGAGGGCTGAGTTATGCTAGAAAAACGTTAATATCATACAGTGAATTTTTTATCCTTGGGAGAAGATAGATCATATAAATAAGGCAATCACTGCTGAGAAGAGAACTTAAAATCTTTCCCCAGTAGAAAGTGCCAAGCCTTTTTAAGGAAAAGGGAGATGGGAAATGCTGTGTGCAGCTCARTAGCAGAAATGTAATAGCTCTGTGTACTCCTCTTTGAAAAGCTGCAAATTGGTTTTTTTTTTAATGAGTGAAAAAGTGAATTGTGTGTTATTTTTTACAAGAAAATTAGCTTTTATTTATGTAAGGGAATCAGTGTTTATGATCACTTAAGCATTTGGAGAAACAGATTTTAAAACCCCCACATTCTCTTGGAATTACAATGAGGGTTATGTGCTTGGTTTTCAGCACAGCTGAATAAAACCTCATCCTTCAAACAAACCTGTTAAATATTCTTCAATTCTTGCAAATATCCCTCAATTCTTATTAAATGTTCCTCAATTCTGTATAATCCTGTATCATCTTCTCTTTGGCAGCCACACAGCAGCTGCTGGCTCGCTGTCCCTTGATTAATTCTCTCCCTGTTCCAGGGTGGAATACACCTAGTTTGTTTAGYGAAAGGGGAATATGGCTCATATTTAAAAATCCCTTTTAATGCAGTTACAGCATCTTTGCAGATTTAATTAGGTCTCAGCCCCTTCCAAATCGCTGGAGTCAAAGGTCCCATCTTTACTTGTCCCTGAGGCATCGTTACACAAAGTCCCCAGACGGCGCCGAGTTCCTAAGCGGTGACTTTAGCACACAGGGGCTAATTACTTCTAATCTTACCCATTGATGAGGCTGGATTTGATGTCTCTGAGCCGCTGGGACTGCTACTGCCGAATGATCCTCTGCTGCAGCACGGGGGATGTTCTCCGTTAAAGGGGCTGGCTCCACAAATGCCAATCCCTTCCCACCAGACCCTCATTATTGCAGGCACGGGGCTGCATCCCAGGAGCTCCTAAATCCCCGGCAGGATCTCGGATAARCTGCTGGGCTTGGCTCAGTTAAACCAGGGAAAGGTGAGCAGAGCAGCAGAGGGAAGCTGGGAGCTGAGTCCTGAGGGGATGTGGAAGCTGCAGCTGGACATGGAGCATCCCTGAGCCCAGCCTGGGAGAGAGCAGCATCCCCTGAGCCCGGCCTGGGAGAGAGCAGCAGCATCCCTGAGCCCGGCTTGGGAGAGAGCAGCAGCATCCCTGAGCCCGGCCTGGGAGGGAGCAGCATCCCTGAGCCTAGCCTAGGAGAGCATCCCTGAGCCCGGCCTAGTAGAGAATCCCTGAGCCCAGCTTGGAGCAGCAGCTCTTTAATTTAATGAGCAATAACTTCCATCGGGTCTTTAAAAGAAATGACTCAACACTTTCACCTTCTGAGAGCAAGGGGAAAAAAATGTCTTTGGAGTCTATAATGCATGAAGGTGTTGGAAGCCTAATCTGGTATAAGCTGCCTTCAGCCAGGCCTTTCCAGCAGCAGGGAAGAGAAATGAATATCTAAGAGGCAGCAAATAACTCCAATTGCACTCTGATTTCATGGCTGTGTGTGCTGGAGGTCAGGAACATAAAGCTGTTTATTCCTCCCCACAAAGCAGAGCTGTTATCATAACCTGCTGGAGGTGCAGGTATTGCAGACTCCTCCTTCAGGGAAATATTGCCTTTTATTACAGCATTACTTCACAGCACATTTCCCTGCTTCTTCCTGTAGCAGTCTGGACCTAACCTTCGAGTTGTTTCCCAAAATGTGGAGGTTTTTTTCCCAGGAATCTGAGAGTGAAGTTATATTAATTTAGGTGGAGCATTTATCAGATCTTAATGCAGCTCTGCCAATGGATAACCATGACCTGGAAGCTTTGTTAGGAGAGGAGAGGGTTGGGAAGAATAATGTTCGGAGCTGGGGGAACTTTTAGTTGTCCATTTGCAAGGAAATCAATAACACCTTGATTTAGCTACTGTTTTTTTAAAGGCAGCAGGGAGCCAAGCTGGAACTGCTCTCTGGGAGAAAAACAGCCCAAAACACCAAAAAACCCCAAAAACCAATAAAAATCCCACTCTCTCAACCTTGGAAATCCTTGGAAAATCCTAATATTCTCACCATACACAGCCAGAAACACCAGTGTACACCCACGGTACAGAAACATCTTGTGCTCATTTCAGTATTTTATTTAAATCAAAAAAGACTGTTTTAAATTAATCCACCTAATTTGGAGTTAATAAACTTACCTTAGCTGTTGAATGAAGTATATAAATCTACATTTATACATCTATCAGCATTAAATTTCTGGCCAAGGTGTTAATCCCCACATTCTTCTAACTGAGGCAGTGCTACACTTAGAGTAATAAGATGGWTTTAAATCAACATGACATAGACCAGACACATCCTCCAAAATCATGCTTTCAGTTTAGGTTCTGAGGAATATTTTTGCCTTTTTATTTAAAATAATGATTCACTTGCTGGAATTTTGGGGTTTTTTTTTTGGTTTTTTACATCATAGATGACCTTTATCCCACTAAGCAGCAAAAAGTGCATGTACTTCTGGGTGTATTTTAAATTTTTTTGCTCTTTAAAAGGGAAAAATTTTTAAAAGCCTAGGTTTTAATCTATTTAAAGAGGACAAAACTTTAACTCMATGCCCTGTAGGAATTCCTGCAGTGTTTGTCTCTCCTGTTGGCTGCTGTTGGTTGGATTTAATTTACAGTAAATACTCCTGTTGTAAATATTGGCCTTTTTGCCTCAACTCCCCTGAATAATGCAATGCTCTCTAGATTGCATCCCTGTGTGTCCACATCTGTTTGGCATTCCCACCATCCAGACTGCATGGCTGTGTTTGGGGAGAGAAAATTCAGGATCTCTGAGCTCCACAGTGCAGGGTTTGGAATAAAACWGTTTCCTTCCTCAGGGTGGGACAGCTGCTGGAGTGCTCCCAGCACACATTTATACTTGTCCTAGCAAAGACCAGGCTTTTCTCCATTTTCTTTCTGGATACAAGAGCCACCAAGRTGCCTTTTTGGGAGTGGATGTAGAAAAAAAAGTCCATTACAAACCAAAAAAGAAAAAAAAAAAGGCAAACAGAGCAGACAAAACCACATGTCATCCTTAAAAAAACCCAAAAAATACACAAACCAAAATACCCATCAAACTAAAACTGCAAATTAACCAAGGTAACTGGAACTAATCCAATAGAGATATCTATCTGAGCCTGTTGGTCCAAGAAAATTGGGATGAAAAGAAGATATGGGTGCAGAAAGGAGGGGAAAGGGTGCACTCAGTTTGCCCCAGAGCTGCAGCCACGGGGATTGGCTGTTTCAGATSCACATTTCCAGCTGCAGCTTTCCCAAAAAGACCTGAATATTCTACCTGAGCTTTGCTGCCCTTGGCTTTGGGCAGATCCTGACTTGGTCACGTCCCACCTGAGCCTCCAGCACAGGGCTGGGAGCTCAGAGTGCTCCTTGTTGAGCCTGAAAAGGCTCAGCCAGGTCCTGCAGGTCATTCCCAGGGTTTGATGGAACAGGGAACACCAACAGTGACCAGAGAGGTTTCTAAAAGCACATTTAGCAAAGTCTGTGGCCCTGAGGAGACATTTGGGATCAATCCCCATCCCAAAGCACCCAGAGGAAAGGCTGGATGAGGAAGGGCCAGGATTTGGCTGGGGGAAGAGTGCAGCTGAGTTGTTTAATGCTTTGTGTGTTGGCTCTGGATCTGAGAGTGTTGTGGAAAGGAACAAACTGCAGGACAAACAAAGTGGTGCTGGTGGCAACCGTCCCCAGCCACCTCATTTGCCTTGGAGAGAGAATTGTTTCAGCATTTGCTTGTTCTGAGCTGCTCAGTTATCACTTCACAGGGCATTAATCCAAGCATTCTCTGCAGTAAAATCTGGCAATCTGATGCTGAGTCTGTCACATTTAGGAGGGTGACTGCTTTGCTCTGTGACTTCAGACAGGACAGATGTTGCACATGGTTGTGTCTAAGGAACCCCACTACCAGGGCCAAGCAGCTGTGGCATGATTAGATTTTCTCTGTGATGCCTTCAGTTTTCTCTCCCCTGTGTTCCAGGCTGTGCTGCCCAGGGCTGCAGCTCTGAGCTCACAGCCAGGCTCACTCAGCTCTGCACAGAGCAGGGACACAAAACAAATCCTGTCCCTGCTGCATACCAAGGACAATGGCACAAGTTCTCAGGAACAAAAGCACAAACAAGGGGGGGCTGAAGGGAGAAAACAGGGATGGGACTTCATAGCCTGAAGCTGTAATTGGACAATTAAACCCCAATATGCAAATGGACCATAATTTATAAAAGTGCAAGGACTTGTGACCTTTTGTCCATTTTGTGTCCATTTTGTGACCATTTTGTGCCCACCCTGGGTGCAGCCCTGGCCAGGCTCTTGTTCTGCCCAAGGTGTACCCTAAAGGCCTTTAAATAAATATCTCCCTTATTCTGCAGCTCTGTCTAGTCTCTGTTCCAGCTCAGCCTTCCCAAGGCATCATCCGAGCCCCTCAATTTCCATCATCTTACCATGAGATTCCCATATTTTTTAGAGAATGAAAACGAGAATGTGAAATGGAAAATGCAAGAGGCCATTCCATGAGAGCTGACAGAGCCCATGAGCCCAGACCCAAATATTGCTCCTCACCCCTCCCCATGTCTCCTTTCCCTTCCCCTGTTCCCTCTGCCCTGTGCCTCCTCCCTGCCCCCACGACAAGAGATGTGCCCTGCCTGGCTGGGAAATGTGTCCACGGATCAAACAGGGATGACCTGGTGAACCTGTGCTTGTGGCAGCCTCTCATTCCCACAGATCCATTGATTTTCGTGGTCAGCTTGTTGGGAGATCAGCTATTGACCCTTCTGTCAAGCTGCTTGAAAGAGGCACAACCTCCRAAGGCCCAGGTTGGGGATAAAGAATGATAGGGCATAAATCAAATTCCTTTTGGACATCAGGCTAAAAATGTGATCAAAGTAGAGGGCATAGTGCAAAAGGGTTCTGGGGTTTTTTTGTTGTGGTGGTTTTGGGTTTTTTTCCCTACTTGTTTCACATACAATAAATAATAATTAGGAAAAAATCAAGCTTCTAAACCACAGGGACAACTTCTTTGTGTCGTGCCCAAGAAAATGCTGCCCTTTAAGTTTGTTCCTATATCACTCTTAGTGACATCATTATTAAAATGTAGAGGTATATGAATGACTTTATTCATGGAAGTAGCTCTTAAAGAACAACTATTATGAAAAATAACCATTCATATATTGAAACATTTTCCTGATTGGCCTGGCATTGTATTTGTTGGGGTGTGTGTTTTACAAACACAACCTTGGAGTAAGAGGAATTAAAGGAAAATGCTCTTTCTTACCCATCTGCTGCAGCTCTGATGTTGAATGCAATCATTGTTGAATGCAATAATTTGGGATGTGAGCTTGGTTTTGCACAAGAACTGGAATACACAAACAGCCCCAGGTTTGGGTGGTTGCTAGGCAGCAGCTGATTCCTTCTTGGAAAAGCAGCCAGGACTGCCTGGGCTGGGTGCTGAGAGCCCCAGCCCTGCTCCTTCCCATCCAGGTGACATCCACAGCCAAAAGGAGGCTGGAGAGAACTCCACATTTCATCCCAAAAAGCTGCCAGGAGTTATGGGTTTGTGGGCTTTCACACTGAATCCTCGAGTCCAGACTTTTTCTTGAGTGATTAGAAAAGAAAAAAGGCAATGACCAATTGTCTTCTGCTGAATCTGGTGATAAATATGGTCATATGAGAACATTTTTGGTTTAATCTCTCATATTTAATCTCTATCTGTATCTCCACCTGTTGCAATGGAAAGCAGAAAGGGTAATTTCAAGATTGAACAAAGTGTGGGTGTGTAGTAAAAGCACATCATGAATAGAGATTTGGTTTTCTGCTTTCCCTTCCAAAGGCAAATTCAGGTAATAATTCACCAACTGAAAAGTTTTATGTGGTGGAACAACTGCAAAGTTCACCTGTTAGATTTAGAATAGGGGCAAGTCCATGGCAACTGAAATAAATTAGAGGGAGCTACAAAATATTCTTAAATTATGCAAAACAAAGCTATTTGTGATCACTCCAGCAACTTAGAAACTGAACTTTTGAGGCCTCATAGCTATTTAAATCTTGGCTATTGTGTTTTTATCCTGTGAAAGCTGATTTTTCAAATCTTGGTTTTAGCCTGCTGCATCCCCTATTATCAGGCAGTTTGTGATGGCTGTAATCACAGCAGTTAATGTGAAAGACTTCCCAGAAAGAAAGAATAATCCCAAGTATTACACAGCAAATGAATGCTTCTATTGTACAGAAGTAACATGAAAAAGTCTGCATTCAGTCTGGCATGGCTGGAGCTCCAGCAAGTTTCGTTTTGTTGTACAAATCGTTCGGTGTCAAATTTAAACATCCCATGTCTTTGTTTTGGAAACAGAATGGGAGTGATGGAGATGTGGGCTGGAATCACTCCTTTGATACCTCCAAAAACATCTCTACCCACGGCACACATCATTTTCTGGAGTATTCTGCTGTATTAAGAGTATTAAAAGGAAAAAACAAAATCAATAAATACCATTGTTAAGCCAAAGCATCTCAAAACAAGAATCCCTGCAGCAGGATGTATATTGAGTCATGAAATGCATAACAGGCAGTGCACTTGTCCTCTCTGAGTTTCTTCTCTTTCAAAAGCAGGTAAATGTAAGAAATATTGAATTGGGAGGCCACACAAAAACCTCCAGCTCTTATTATGCACAAGCAGCTCTGGGCAAATGTGTGCATTTTGTAATTGCTACCAGTTCTGAGCAGCACAGGCAGAATTTTTATTTACAGAATCCATTCTSTGTGTGTTATGACCTTTACATAAATAATCATAATAACACTAAAATCACTCTTCATAAATAGATTTTTTTGGCTGCAAAACTGCTTTGCCTTTGTTTGCTTATGCATTGTACTTGTCATGTTTACAGTCACTTAAGAATTTTCTGGCTGTCTCAAGCATTCCTGGACTCCCAGAAATGGATGTGGTCTCTAAAATGGGGTTGTTTTAATGCCAGGTTGGGAAGGGGACTCTGAGAGGGGTGAAGGAAACCTTCCATCAGCTCTTTATGGAATGTTTCTGTTAATTACATTTTTATTTTGAGAGGATATTGGGATCAATAAACCAAGTAATGTGACTAAAGAACCTCAGTGCAAGGCTCTGAACCAGGAATTGTCTTTAGGATTCCCTAAAAATATAAAAATTTAGGTGCTGATGTTGCCTGGACTTGCCTCCTTTCTTTGTCTCTGTCTCCTGGTTACTTTATTTACTGTACAAACTTCTGGCACATCCAATGTTCATACTGAAATATGAAGGTATTTATTCAGGTTGGTCCAATCTAAAAGTCAGTGCTACAAATTTCTTACACAAAACAGCCTCCAAGGAGTGCYTTGCTTTTGGGTTTTCCCCTCTCCTGCCTCTCAGTGACACTTCCAGAGCCTCTCAGCCTCTCATCTCCAGCTGATTCCCACTGATCTTCCTGTTCCCACAGGATCCCAAACCTCACCTCCAGGGCAAAACCCTTCCCTAGGATCCCTGACCCCACTGAAGGGTTTGGTTAAAGAAATATCAGCAGTGTTCCAAAAGAATGAAATGGTCCAGGAACAGGAACTCTGGCACAAAACCAAAGGTGTCACCTCCCTTGGAGTGAGCAGAGGGARCCTCACAGGAATCAGAATTTCCCAGGATTTCCTAAAGAGGTTTCCTTTTCTCAGAGAAGAATTTTTGGGGTTTTTTTTGGTGGTGTTGTTGTTCATGCACAATCTCTCACTGCTTTGCCAAATCCTCTTAGAAAAATGTGTCCAAATTACAGAAATGTATCAGTGTCCCAGAATCAGGGTGAGATGTGTGGGTAACACTGGATTGCCCAACAGTACACCACTGAAAATTAATAAATAAATAAATAAATAGAAAAGAAAAAAAGAAAGAAAACTTGGAGGAGAAATGGAAAAGGGAGAAAGTGAAGCAATGTCTTAATTTTGTCTGTGTGATGGATGTGCTGGGGGTGATCCCTCTCTTTATATYATCAACTGGAGCTACAGAATCACAGCAATGCATAATGAAAACTCCATTTTTTCCCCACTGATGCATAGGTTTGAAGATCTAATTCCTRTGCTCTTCCTAGCCCCCTGATGAGCACCTTGCTGCTAATGGCATGGATAATGAGACATTTATGACTTGTGGCTTTTTGACAGCAGACCAGGACTCATTTGTCCCTTCCATGGTGGATCCTGTAATCATCTCTGCAGGCAGCCAGCACAGCTCCAAGGTGTGCAAGCAGGGACAGATAATTCACTTATCAAACCTCACTTGTCACAGAAGAAAATCCATCCTGACAYCTTTAAAAAAACCCAAAAAACCAACAAAACAAACTTTTYTGTTTTGTTTACACAATGAATCCTGTTCAGGCTGAAATGATTCCAGGCTGTTAGGCTTGCTCTGATTTGAAAGCCTTCCCCACAAAGCTGCCTTAAAACACCATCATTTTGTGCCACTGTGTTGAAGTGCTTTCTTTTGTGGCAAAGAGCTTGTTTGGGGTTGGTTTTGGCTTTTTTTCATGACAAGAAAGGTTTCAAGGAAAGAGCTGGAGCTGCTCTCCCCTGCTTTGAGCCCACACTGCTGTTTGACCCCTGTTGTCAGGATGTGCAGGTGACTTCTGTAAGCTCAGCAAAGATYCTCTGAGAGGACTGAGGGGCTGTTCCTCTGTCACCCTCTCTTGATGAGCACATCCCATGTGGTTTTTAGGTGTGTTTGAGCTCTCAGGGTGGCACTCTGCTCTCCTTAAGCATCCTGGTGAAATTTCCTGCCCGGCCTTACACCAAGGTCAAATCCTGCAGGGATTATCAGAGTAACCCTTCCCCTCTCCCTTGAATTTGGCATCACTTCTGCAGGCTCAGGAGAATGTCTGTGAAGGACAAGAGAAGCTGTGGCTGCCCCTGGATCCCTGCAAGTGCCCAGGGCCAGGCTGGATGGGGCTTGGAGCAGTCTGGGATAGTGGAAGGTGTCCCTGCCCATGATCTTTAGGTCCTTTCCAACCCAAACCATTCCATGAGCCTGTGCCAAGGCTGTCTGGAGATGCAGCACTCTCTCCATTAGCAACTAAACACAACATTTTTTGCTAAATTCCCTATAAATCAATTTGACATCAGCAAGGACTCTGATGAAAGGTGGAATTTTCAGCTTTCCTTTCTCTACTTTTCATGCCGGGAACGTGAACTTAAGCTCTGCTGCTCAGTTTTMTTTTGGATGACACCAGGCTCTGCAGCTTTATGATATCCTTCCTTTATGACACATGAAGAAGACCAGAGGACATGGGTTTGGTTCCGGTGTTCGTTCCAGCTTGGCTTTCATCTCCCATGCATCCTTAACGTCCGGATGGATTTTTGGGATGACTCACCTCAGATCTGAAGGAGCAAACGATGATCTCTCCCAGCCCTCACTGAGCAGGAATCTTTAATGATGACACTTCTTTTTCCTCGAGGCTTCTGCAGGTATTTGAATCAAAAAAAAAAAAAAAAAAAAAAAAAAAAAAAAAAAAAAAGCGCGCCACAAGAAAATTGAAACAGTTCTAATGTTTTAAACAGAGCCGAGCATAAATTACTTCCTGCAGCAGGAATAAAACACAGAAGGAAGAAAAGGCCTTAAAAAAGGAGTTTAAGTGAGACCCTGTGTTAGCAGAGTGATTGCTCTGATACCCCASCCTGCAGCTAAGCCATCCCTGTCCTTTAAGCTCCCAGGTGCTAAGTGGGGAATTTGAGGAAATGCTGGGAATTTTTGAGTGCTGTAGGGATCCTGCTGCCATGGACATGGGTGGGAGCCCAACTCCCCTCATGGATGTTGAGCTAAGATCAACAAAAATCTTTTTGTAAAGTGGAGATGTTTTCCTCTTTTCAYAGCAGTGTGTGTGTTCTGCAGTGCTGTTTGATGGTGTTTTCAGGGAAGCACCGGAGGTTCCTGGAGGCTCCAGAGGAAGCTTCAGGTGATGCTGGTGGATCAGAGGGGACAGGGGCCATGGTCAGTGCAGGGCAAGCAGGGCTTGGAGCAGAACAAGGGAGAGCAGAAGTGCTGACACACATTTGAGATTTGTCAGCATGCGAACAGTGACTAAAATATGCAACTTTCCTGACAAAACCTGGGGATGAGGCCAGGGCCAGCGGTTTAAAGTCATTCCAGTTCTGCCTGGTGTCACTCTGGGTGTCAATCATAGACTGCTTCAAGTTGGAAAAGCTCTTTAAGATCACTGAGTTCCCCCTGCCCTGCAAACGTCACCCCTAACTCACGTTCCCCAAGTGCCACATCCACARAATTTCTGAGCACTTCCAGCAGGGCTGATGCTGCTGCTTCCCCAGGCAGCCTGTTCCAATTCTTGAAAACCCTTTTGCTGAAGGAATTTTCCCCAATATCCACCCTGAGCCTGCCCTGGCCGAGCCTGAGGCCGTTCCCTCTCCTCCTGTCCCTGTTCCCTGTTCCAGAGCCCAAATCCCCCCGGCTGTCCCCTCCTGGCAGGGACTTGTGCAGAGCCACAAGGGCCCCCTGAGCCTCCTTTGCTCCAGGCTGAGCCCCTTCCCAGCTCCCTCAGCCCCTCCTGGGGCTCCATTCCCTTCCCAGCTCCCTCAGCCCCTCCTGGGGCTCCATTCCCTTCCCAGCTCCCTCAGCCCCTCCTGGGGCTCCATTCCCTTCCCCAGCTCCCTCAGCCCCTTCCCAGCTCCCTCTGGATTCTCCAGCCCCTTCCCAGCTCTGTTCCCTTCCCTGGCCACACTCCAGCCCCTCCATGTCCTTCTCACAGCTGCTTTGTCACCAAACAGTGTCCCCCAGCCTGGCAAAGACCTAAACCAGCACTTYCCGTGGTTTTTTTTTACGTGAATCCCAAATTTTGCACAAAACCTGGGCTGGCTCCGTGTGGGGCTGTCCTGGGCCTGCCGAACATTCCCGGGCCGCGATTCCTCAGCATCGCCCTCACCTTTGCCATCGATCGGGGCTGCAGCAGCTGATTYACAAGCACATCTTTTGTGAAGCATTATCCGAGGCAGCTGCCAGTTGGCCCGAGGCAGGATCCAGGCGCTGGAGACTGCGGGAATCACTTCCAGCTGCACTCCGTAATGAGGAAAGCCCCGGGCCGCAGCCCCATGTCCACATGCCTTGCCAAGGAGCGCAGCTTTTGCTTCCACAAACAGGATTTGTGAGGGGAGAAAAGTCAAAAGGAGTGAAGATGTCACAGGACAGAGGTCGTGTGGCAGTGGCTGCTCCTCTGTTCGTCCTGGCATCTCCCGTTTTTAAGCTGGAGAGGTGGATTGGGGTGGGAAGGCTTGGGGAGGTTAAAGCAATCCTTGGGATTTCAGCTTGGAGAGGAGTAAGTTTCTCCTGCTTCCCACAGTGACAGAAAGTATTTGAAATGCCATTTCTTTCATGCTTTCGCACCAGGGAAAGCATTTTTGTTGTGTAGCAAGGGTTCCAGGGCCGTGTGTT
>CADDXX010000932.1:13588-30388 GCA_902810485.1 Alauda arvensis | reverse complement strand
TTTGGTTTGGTTTGGTTTTTTGGGGTTTTTTTTTGCTTGTTCTCTTAACATGAATTAACAAACATGAAGCTTCCAACGATAGATTTAATAATACCATGAAAAATGCCAGTGCTTTTGCCACGAATGCCATYTGATCTGTCTCAGCAAATACATTCRATGACTTGCCAAAAGTCTGAGTGTTTTCCAGCTGTAGGATTTCTATAGCAATATGAAAATGTCCTTGCACGGGATAGGGCACAAAGCCTATCACTATATCACTGAGCAATGCAAAACTCCACTGTGGATGATTTAGTGAAGAAAATAAATATTTATTATTCTTCTTCTTCTCACCTCGATTCTTCCTGCCTCTCCTGCTCCAGAAACAGCTACTTTTTAAAGTTAGACAGGCAAGAATTTACCAATCTATTCCCAAGAATCTGTGGGATGTTTGGGAGGTTCTACCCACAGATCATTGCTAATCACAGGAGGTTACKTGGATAAGAATAATTTACCTGTTATGTGCAATCTGCAGTGTGGGCTTTGACAACTTGTTCTGCTTTGACCCTGTAGTCCTCAGTCTTTCTCTGGTGCTGGAAATGCATTTGAATGAAATTCATGGAAGAATGAGCCTGTTGGACCTGATTTACCCCTGGCCTGACTCTGGATTTCCTTGTGCACCAGTTGACATTCAGAAATTGGTGATCTCCTGTTGTAGTTTCCTCCTTGATCTGAGACAACTGGGGGGTTCTTACTGCAAAGCATTTCAGGAAAATATTGATAACTTAGTGGAAGTGGTTGCTTTAATTACATAAAGGATTTTTATAAAATTTGTATTAATGTCTTACTCAATCCAAGAATTTCTTCTTTACCCCTCTCTGCAGGTTATTCCCTATTTAGTTATTTCAAAAAATAAATAAGAGCACACATGGCTGCTCTCCACCATGAAGGTGCCCACATGTAATTAACCACAGCACTGATACACTGAAAATAACTTTTCCATGAGGCTTCCCCTGCAGCAGAGGAGGATTTTGTGCTTTGATGCTGTCTCCTCCCCGTGCACCACGACAGGATCCAAGGGCATCTCTCCCATGTTTGGTGCCAGCAGTTTCCAGGGCTAGAGCAGGTTCCCTGCCTTAGCACTGACTGCAGCCCAGCATTATCCCTTTGCCAAAAACCATGGAGTGGGCTCTCTGCTCTGGCTGTTTCCTGGATTCTGGTTTTTCCCCACACCGTGGCTAATGAGTCCAGCTGTTTGCTCTGTGGCTCTGGGCTCTCTGTCGCTCAATGACAAAAACAAACCTCTTCCTTCATGCCAACTATGGATGTACATGGTGGCACTGGMATCTTGGAGTGATGCTAGGGAAGTGGTAAAGTATATTTTAGTGTACCTCCTTAAAACAAAAAGCTCATCAAACACCCTCTAAACGTTGTGGTGGGACTAAAGATTTCTTGAGGGATAGATATGATATCTTCCTCCTCTTCCCCTTTGCCCAAGGAGATGAATTCTTTTGTGGTGGGCATGGTTTAACAAACAGTTCCTGAAGTGGAGCTGATTTATATTCCTTTGTTAATCTAATGTAACACATAAACTGAAATTCCACTTAGCAAAAAATTTTCTCCTGTGGCAGCCTGCCTGGGTGGAAGAAAAATAATACAAAAGGTCTCACCAGTGATGTGACATGTTGCTGTAAAACAACAGCCAGGAACGTCAAGAGATTTCAGTCCAAGTGCAGAATTTCTGAAAATTAATTTTGGATGCTTAATACAAACTAGAAAGTAACGTAATTTCTGGCAAAGCAACTGACAGCAGACGTAATGCATCAGTGCAAGAGCCCAGGCTGTGTTAAATGGAAATTAGCTCCATGCARAAAGCTGCAGAGAGAGAACAGTGCTTGCAGAAAACAACCCGTGGCAAAAGCAGAGGTTGAGGTGCTGGTGGAACAGTTATATCACTGAGCTGGGAGTGCTGCGATGTAACAGAATTTGTGCATGTGGTTTGGAATCACTGCAGCTCTTTAAATATGAAGGGGACCCTGTGGCAGTGAAATCCAGCTCATTGCCGGGCTGTCTGTGCTCCCTGTTCTGCAGAGAGCACAGAAGGGGTGTTTGTGGAAATCCACATTTCCCAGTCCCTCCACAGTCGTGCCTGAAGCCATGGAAATCAAAAGCAGAGATAGTGAAGCTTTGGATCAGCCCTGGACACAGTGTGGGACTGCCCAAATCCTTGCAACAGGATCCCAGGGGTGTTCCCAGAGCCTCTTTTGGGGTGGGGGAGAAACAGATCCTGGGGCACTCAGATCATTTCCAGGACTCTTCCCCTCCTGCTGCACTCCATTTAAAAGCACATTTTCTAACTCATCTCCTCCAGAACACTGACAATAATGTTCCTTTCTCTGTGCTTTTCCCCAGGGGTGACACAGAAGTGCTGGGGCCCTGATRGTCAGAGGACATGCACAGGCCCTCAGCAGGAGCGCGGTGTGTGGGGGAAATCCAGCCCTACCAAGGTAAAATAAATAAATCCTGCWTGGGGAGCAGTCAGCAGAATGCAGGAGGGTTTAAAAAACAATCACTGATTGCTGAGCAGTATGTTTGGACTTGGTTTTGTTTAGCTAAGYTTAGCTTAGGCAGCAGAAAAGCCAAATAAAATGATGGTTAAGTGTTGTGATTCTACAKGCTCTTGGTGAGGGGGAAAAAACTGCATGTTTTGTTGGGGAAAAGAAGTTGTAAAGAAACCCTCATGAGACTAAATCAAGCAATATCCCAAATATCAGTGCACTCTGCCTGGTATGTCCTCAGGATAAAGCCTGAGGTTTTCAGCTCACCACAATTACTTTGTGTGTGTGTGTATTTTTTTTCACAAGATGCAGTGAAGCTTGAAAGCTCCCAACGAGCACAGGATCAGCTGGGCAAACCTCAAAGATCCATTTCTTTGCTAAAGATTGGGAGGAGGAAATAATGCATATTTTCAGCAGAAAGAAAGGAAAAGTAAATTATTTAAAACATTGGTGCATGAGTTTGTAGCTAATCATGAGCGTTTCTGACATGCCTTTGGACTCATGCAGGATGTCTCCATCTGTGCAGCCCTCAACAAAAGAAATAAATGTCAAATTAACTACTGGAGCATGAGAGATGCATCCAAAATAAAGTCTCTGAAGGAACATTCTTCTTTGGTGCCCTGTAGAAATCTGGGGGAAGTTGAGAGTTTTGGAAGGCATGCAAAGGTCTTAAACCTGTAGGTAGAAGTAAATGAAGTGAAGAAAATATGAGGCAAATGTTGTTACAAACCATGAAAGAAACAGAGGAGGAAGAAAATGCTTTCCCTGAGGCTGAGAAATTATTGAATTGTCCAAACCACAGGCAGCTGGTTTAAAGAGTTGATAAAATTTATCTGGCATTTCACCTCGTTAATAAACTCTTGATCTACCTCTGCCCATTTGGCTTCCCAAGAGACACAAAGGAGCTGTTCCTGGTGATGTTTTCCTGCAYGGAGGAGGAACACAGGCATGGTTTCACAGGAGCTCAGAATCATGGAATGGTTTGAGTTGGGAAAGTCCCTAATGATCATCCCCCCCATGGGCTTTGGTGGGGTGTCACCCAAGGCCAGAGAAGGGTGACCATGGCACCAGGGAGGTCACAGCACTGTCACCCTCACAGTCCCCCTGCAGGGAGAACAATTCTGTGTTTTGTGAAGCCCTTGCTGAGTCCTGGCACTGATTATCAGAGACACTCAGCTGGGACTGGGGTGAATTCCCAACAAGCAGGAGTGGATGGCACCTAAACACAGAATGGGCTTTCTTTAGGAAGAAATGTCAGATTCTGCATGCCAGTTCAGTGTTGTGTTTGGGGTTTGGGTCTGGGTTTTTTTGTTTTCTTGGGTTTTTTTGTTTTTTTTTTTCTATTAGGATCAAGAGATCTGTGAACACAGGGCGGGAGCAATCTAATCAGCCAATTTACAGCAGCAATGAGATTAGGCCAGAGGCTTTATTGCATGGGACTTATGTGCCCAGCAGGGTGGATAGTAATAGCAGGAGGCTTTAAACTCAGGTTCACTCTTTATCAGAGAGCTGGAACATAAAAACACCTCCTTTGTCACCTCAGGGAAAGTAAGGTGTGGTTCATCAAGATGGATGTTTCTTGTCATGGATGGAAAAATTAATCTGGGCCACTGTCAGTCTCTGGGCCACTGTCAATCAATCTTGTACATATGTGTTTGTACATAATTGGCAGGTGTCACCAAGGAATCGTAAGAAAGAGGGAACTAATTAATTAAAATGGTACCCAGAGCCCTTGTGAGTAACTTATCACTTTTTGGGGAGTTTTTCATGCCTTTAACTGGTGAGGCTGTAAAGCTGTCATGCCCCTGGTGCCCACAWGTCCTCTGCTGCATGTGATGTCACAGGCCAGTGATCCATAATATACTTATGAGAATACTTCATATATACTTTTATATACATATATAAGTATATATGAAGTATTATATACTTACATACTTCATAATGCATTTTGAATTCCAGCAGATCATGAAAGAGGAGTTCATAGTCTGAAACTGGCAACTGTCTTTGCCATGTCCATCTTTAAACACCCACCAATCCCATCCATGGTGATGAGTTAAATACTCAAAATWATACTATGCAATAGAGGTTTTAAATTTTAATATTTTTCCTTCACCAGAGTGATAAAGTTTTCAGTGAAGCCTCCCAGACAATTCAGAGCTGATTTCAAGAGCATGCATTTTTAAATGATAAAAAAGTTATTATGAATAGAAAGTTAACAAGAGATCTTGAACAAATCTGCTGTGATAGATGTGAGTTGCACAGGGGACAATGGAGTTTGGTGATAACTGGGAMTCTTTTCATTTGCAGGAACCTCTGCCTTCCCAAAACAGAACACTGATCSCACCAGTAATCACTGCACAGATTGATGAGGATACACCCAGAGGAAACCAGCCCCCTCTGCCTATGCAGGCCCTGATCCCCCAGCCCAGAGCTTGTCACACCAAGCCACCCTTGCCCATCCAGGGCTCAGCCACCGTTAGCAGAACATTCCTGGTGCTTCCCAGCCGATTAGAGATCCAGGCATCCTTGGAAGACACCATGTCACCATCAGACTCTCCCAGCCCACAGCAGTGTCCCCGGCAGCAGAGAGGCTTTGCCTCCATCACTGTCACAGCCAGGCGTGTCCCTGTGGGCTCTGCAGAGCTGGCACATGGCCCTGGGGCTGGCCAAGAGCCCAGCACCCCCACGGCCAGCAGAGTCCCTGCTGTCCTCAAGCGCTGGCCTCCCCCAGCCCTCGCCAACCAACCTCCTTCAAAGGTTTCCAAGTCCTGCTCCAAACKAGGTGAAGAGCCCCAACAGCAGCTCTTTGACCCTGGAATCAAGGAGGATGGAGTGGGTCTTCAGAGCAGTGRTGGCAAGGAGAACAGGCCACCTTCATTCATCTCCTGTGTGCAGCTCCAGGTGTCTCAGCCGTGCCCAAACACCATCTATTACTTAGACAAGTCACTCAACGTGTGCATTGACCAAGCTCGAGTGAAATGCCAAAAGATGTACAGATCCACGCTGTCCTTGAGCCTGAAGTGCAGTGTGTCCGGATTAACAGCAGATGGAGTAGATGGCATAGCTAATGGAGAGCCCATGGAGAGGAGAGCTCCAAGGAAGCTCCCAGGAGCAAACGGGGCTCCACTCAGATCCCACCTGAGCGCAGACCTCACGGGAAACAAGGTAATTAGGAARGAAAAAACCAAGGAAGGACATTTGGGTAGGAAGTACCCTTTGCAAAGTGTCTTTGCCTCGGGACTTGCAGCATTYGTGGATATTCCCAGAGGACCTCACAAGGCAGCAGCAGCAAAGGAAGAGGATGAGCAGCCTGGCAGCCACCACTCTGTGTTGTCCCTCCAGATTCCTGATTCAAGCAATAAGACAGGTAAGTCATCTCCATAAACCTCAGGCTGGTGGAGCAGAGGCTCACCTGTTGGACCTGAGCAGCCCCACCACAGTGATTCTGTGAGAGCAGATAACTGCAATCCTTGCTTCTGCAGAGGCTCAGGGAGTTAGAGCACAACCCAGAGGTTCCCAGCTCCAGCACTACCATGAATATTTGCCATGCTAGTGATGCATGCTGCTCATCAGCTGAGAGAGAAAAATCCCCCTGTGTTTGCTGCATTAAACCTCTTCTTTTAACCATTTATAACAGTATTTTTTATTATTTTCCCAGCAACCTGCAAGTGCTTATCCCCTGAAAATAATTAGGTTTATCTTTGAGTAAGGGCTGAATTTCAAGGTGTGAAATTAAGAAGGAGATGACTGCACTGAGCTTGGTTTTGTGCTCCTTGCAATTAA
Source organism: Alauda arvensis (assembly GCA_902810485.1). Taxonomy (NCBI): domain Eukaryota; kingdom Metazoa; phylum Chordata; class Aves; order Passeriformes; family Alaudidae; genus Alauda; species Alauda arvensis. The sequence goes on along the minus strand of CADDXX010000932.1, from coordinate 24,071 downwards.
AAATTATCTTGTTTTCAGCTTTTATTTAGAAGGCTACAGTAATAAGCCCAGGCTTTAATGGAACCAGGTAAAAGGTTTGCAAATCTTGAACACATTTGTTCCCAACCTTTCCAAGCATTTTACAGACACAAAATGTTCTTTGCAGCGTTGCTCCTGGGGGAGGGAGAGGGGCCCTGGGGACTGCTTCCTGCCCAGAGTGGTGCAGCTCCTGCTGCACTGGGATTTTCCAGCACACTTGGATAACCACAGCCGAGTTTATTGCCTCTCCAGCAAGGGAAGGTGGATGGGAAGATCGTCAATGAGTGGAGTCTGTTTTTTACCAAAAGCACAGAGATTGAATTTACCCCCTCTGTATCCTGCAGCCTTGGGCTATATTTAATTGCAATTGCCCTGTTCCTACATGGCCTTTTTGATCTGAGGGTCAGTCCATGAACACGAGCCACTTCCTAGGGCTCCTTTGTGCCTTCATCCTCCCGGGGTGCGAGTGGAAGCAAAAATAAGAAGCCTCACGCTGCCTCGAGGGCTGGGCAAGGTGCAAACTCCCTGCAGCCTCTGCTGCTCTCCCTTTTCCATGCCTGAAATCCATGGGATTGTTCCTGCAAAGGAAAATATTCCTCTGTTTTCCTAAGCAGAATCCAGGCTGCGTGGTGTTGGAGGGGAGAGGGCACAGTGGGGAGGGAGAGGGAAGATGCCARCCAGTGCTAAGGGGGTTGGGATAGAAATATAAAGGGCTGGCACCAGCAAATGAARCATTTCATTGCATGCATCCTGATTTTCAATATCAGGAGATATCACTCTGTGGGGAGTGTTACGTATTCAAGGCTTTGTTCAACACCAGCTRAGGTTTCTCTGTGATAAACCAGATTTCAAACTGAGCCTTCCCTGGGCTTGGCAATGCCACGGCGGCCTGGAAGAACCACTTTTACTAGAAATAATTAGAAAGTGAATTGGGAGGCTGCTGTGCTTCCATAGTTGTACTGAAAGGAGGAAATCGGTGAAGTAAGGAGCTGAGMAATACTGGTTGGTGATAAAGGACTTCCAGCATTTGTGTACACAAGACTATAGGTGCAAATAAACATGGGAAGTGTTACCTTYTCAACTGCTTCCACCTTTTGTGTGGGCCAGAATGCAGAATGTAAAGACATACATTTCTCTTGCTGAGAGCCTTTGTAACATGTGAAGGAGGTGTTTATCAGCTTACTACAACTTTCCTGTGTGAAATTTGTATAAACAACCAGAATAATGCTCCCAAACAACAGCCTTCCTCAGCAGGATCATCCAAGTACTGAGCTCTGCACAGCCATCAACCATTAAATGGGACAGATCATGAGAAACCTGGTAAAATGCATTGGGACATCCCCACTGGTCCTTCAAATGAGAGGGAATGGTGTGGTTTTACCTGGGAGAAATGAAAAACTGAGTCCTTTCAGTTCTGGAATGGGTAAAGTGAAGTATTGGTCTGAGATTATCAATCATGGAATCATTTATCGTTGAAAAGACCTTTAAGATCATCCAGTCAAACCACTGACCCATGTCCCCAAGTGCCACATCCAAAGGGCTTTTAAATCCCTCTAGTTCCTTTTGGAGAAGAACTTTTAATCCTATTCTAGATTCCCAGTTATTTTGGATATTTTTTTCCTGTTTACTAATTCAAACCCRTTCCCGTTAAGCTTTGCTCTGCTCCATGTTTATGCAATGAAATGTTTGTGAAATGAAGGGTTCAAAAAGTAGGGAGAGACCAGCAAAGAAGGGACAGGGAACAAGTTTTGCCACAGTGTTCGTGCTTTAACACAGTTATCTTGTGGATGAGGTAACTGCAGAGAGCACTTTGTCCATTACATTTCTGATGACCCAGAAAGTTGGAGTTTATATTGGTTTGCAGCTGTAGGCAAGAGCTCCCTGCCAGCAGAAATACAAGTGGTAATAACATCACTATGCTGAAGAAAAAAAAAAAGAAAAATTACTTTCAAGGCTACACTTCTCTGTATGAAATCTGTAAATGCAGTTTCCAGGATGTATAGGTTGCTTTATTAGGGTCTGAGTTGGAATGAACACCCAAATACTTCTCTGCTTTCCAGGTGCTGGGGCTGGCTTTGCTGTTTCCTATAGGCCCAGTTGAGTCATGGCCTCTTTGGAGTTTCTTTTTCCTAATCTTTTGTGTGACTTCACTGCAGTAATGATGACTCTACTTACTGTATTACTCATATTATTTCATGTCCAAATCCAGCTTTTCAAGACTTGGCTTTACATGGACCTGGATAACTTAACCTAAGGCCCTTCTTTCAGCAGGAGGCTGGGCCAGGTAATCTCCAGAGTTATGTATTTCCACCATGTGCCACATATGAGAAGGATGCTTTAGGATTATTAATGAAATGTAAATCTTGGGCTCTGCTCRTGGATGGGAGTTACACTTGGAAATCCAAATCTCTGAGACTCAGAGTTCAGAGCCATGGTTCATGCTAGAGCATCCCAAGGATGGAATATGATATTTCCCCACTGTGGACTGTATCTTCTATTGGCTCCACTGCTTTGGGCCTTTACTTCCATTATCTGGCAAGAACTTGGGTTGTAAGTGCTGGAAGATGCCTGTTGTGCATGAAGTCAGACTGGAGCCGTGGGAGGACAGAGCTGGAGGACAGAACTGTGTTTATTTTCAGTGAGTGGCCAACGTTTCCATCCCTTGGGCAGCTGTGGAGGGTCCCACTGGGGGCCACAKGAGCCACCCACCTCAGAGATATGGCCAAGGGCCAGCCCAGGCCAAGCTGCACGAGGTTGCTGTCAGGGGTGATGGATGTGCCTCACCCTGCCTTTGGTCATGGCTTTTAACAAGCTGTCAGAACTTGCTAACGCTGCTTTTCAGGCCATGCTGCAATTTCCTTTCCTGTCYGCAGCTGATGTCTCATAAATACAAGGCAGGTTAGAAATGAAAAGATTAGTCTTGTTTCTGCTGAAGACAGGAACATTTTTAATCTTAATTTCTTGCCTACCTTTCATGAAGAATATGTTCCCCATGAATATCTAGTTCTCCATCCATCTTTCACTATCTATTACCAACTGGGCTCTAGGCTGATGTATTAAAAAGGAGAAAAAKAAGAAAATGGGGCAATTTAAAATTCTTTTTGACCTCTTGATTAAACAATATCATTGCTTTCCCAGGGAAGATTATAAATTCCAACATCTGAATTTATCCCTTTGAGCTTAGATAACAGTAAACTTCTTCATGCCTSAGTGCCTTCTCACATCTCAGCTATTTTCCAAACCAAAGTATTTCCTGCTCACCTCTACACTTGTGTTCATGTTTTGTTGTCATACCCTAAACTGATGTGGAGAGATGTTAAGGAATAACAACTGAGGTGGAGAGCGACTCCAGTCTGGATGGTGGGTGGCTCCCACTGCCCTGAGCTGAGGTGCAGATGTGCAAGGAGAGTGGGGGGAGATGACAAAGGGGAAAATCATGAACCACATTCCCATGTAAGCCACCCAAAATTAGGGACATCGGGGTTATAAGATAATCATCAGCCACAGTGTGGCCACAGGACAGGCAGTGACCATCCCTGGGCACTGCTGAGGGACCTCAGAGCCTGGGGTCAGTCTTGGACAGGACAGACCTGGAGGGGCTGGAGGTGTCCAGGGAAGGGAACAGAGCTGGGAAGGGGCTGGAGAATCCTGAGGAAGCTGGGGAAGGGGCTGGAGCCCCAGGAGGGGCTGAGGGAGCTGGGAAAGGGCTCAGCCTGGAGCAGAGGAGGCTCAGGGGGCCCTTGTGGCTCTGCACAAGTCCCTGCCAGGAGGGGACAGCCGGGGGGGATTTGGGCTCTGGGACAGGGAACAGGGACAGGAGGAGAGGGAACGGCCTCAGGCTGGGCCAGGGAGGTTTAGTTTGGATATTTGGGAAAACTCACTCATGGAAATGTTTCTCCAGGCCTGGCAGAGGTGCCCAGGGCAGTGCTGGAGTCCCCATCCCTGGAGGGATTCAAAAGCCATGTGTGTGGCACTCAGGGACACAGGGCACTGGTGCCCTTGGCACTGCTGGACCCAAGGAACACAAAGGTCTTCCCCAGCCTGAAGGATTCCATGGTTCCATGCTGGGGTCAGCAGCAGCAGCAGGTGACACACAATGGGTGGYTGTGATGAACAGCAGTGCAGAGCCCCTGGGAGCTGTCCTGGCTCAGGGGTGTCCAGGGAAGCACTCCCAGTTCCCCTTTTTCAGAATGTAGGGATGAAGTGCTTGGGAGGGGAAGGACAGAGTGCCAGCTCTGAACAGGACACGTCAGAGACTCTGTAGTGGAGCTGCTTTTACCTTTCCCCAARGAGCCTGGCAGGTGACTTGAAAGCATCATTTGCTCAATTAAACAACCCAAGGCAGTGAGTGGGGAAAAGAAAACTGAGGTGGGATCTGGGCTTTGGGTGTGTTGAACAGCCCCAGATTATTACAGACTTCTGTTTCCTTCTTGAACTTACTTATTAACAAGTGCTAAAGTCAGCAGCATGTTTTTAAGATGTAAATAACTAGACTTTAATTTGTTTCAAGATCTATTTTAATTTTTTGATGGATGTATATTCCTGCTCATACTGGAGTAAAATCAGAACAGCTGGTGTTCTGTGGGACTTTGATAAGCTGCTACCTGCAAAGCAAAAATATATTTTTGTTGTGAATACACACTGAAGAGCTCCAGGTATTTGAGATATTTATGTATCAAGAAAATCTTGTGGGTCACCTTTAAACTAATCTATCAGCCTGGTAATCAGAATGGGCCAACTGGGAAATCTGAAGGCTCTAAGTGGTATTTACTTTCATTAATTAAACAGTATTTGAAATGCTGTGATGAAGGAATGTGGCCTATCTGGTGTTCTCACCTCATCTCCTGTTTATGGGAAGTCACCATGCAGTAAGCCAGAGTAAGATTTGTATGTGTGTAAATATAAATACATAAATAAATAAATATACATGAACAAGATATAATTAGAGGAAAGCMGTTCCTGACAGTATGGAATTTGCTGTATAGAAACTTGAGCAGCTCCAGCTGATGCTAATTAACTCTCCACCCTGCAAATGTGTGCAGCAGARCTGGTGGTGAAGACAGGAGAAATATGAAATATGGCACAGGAGATTTTGCTTTAGCTTGCACCTGCTAAGCACGAGGAGCCAAATCTTCAGCTGATGTCAACCRAGTGAAATCTGTGCCTGCAGAGGAGTGACACTGATTTACACCAGCCAGGAATCTGGCTGGGGATGTTACTGACTTGGCATTATGGACACAGCAGCTGGTGCTGACTTGTTAAGAACAAAGGAGCACATGCCAAAAAGCCCATTAAAAGGAGCTCCTTTGATGTTTTACTTCATCTGGGATAAATTTAAAATGGAGGAGGCTGTCARTTTTCCTAAGTCTAGACATTCTATGTCACTGGGCCCTGTTACACTGAGGTGTGACCTTCATGTGCTGCATCCCCAGAAAATGAGGATTCAATCATTTCAGGTGTTGAAAACTCAAGTAAGGAGCTGGCAATCCTGTCACAGGAGACTCTGGAAGATGCTGCCAGCCTTGGAGACAGACCCCAGATGTGTGATGGGCCAGAGCAGTTGCCTCTCTTTATCTTGGAGCTCTTAAATTCATTTGTTGAAGGAAGGGGATGCCTCTTCTTTTCTGGAGGGCCCTTCTGCATTTCTTGGAGTTGCAGCTCTTCAGCTTTGCTCTCTGTCTCAAAGGCCTGCTGCCCTCCCCATCATCTGGTGGGACAAAGGGTGCAGGAGAAGGAARGGATCAGCAGCAGGGGTATTCTTTGATATTCCACTCCTTTAAACTGTTTCTTTATTAAATCAGAAGACAGATGTGGTGACCTTGTGTCCTGCCACGTGCAGGCAAGGCTGCCCCTGGAAATTGTGGGCAATGATGTCAGCAAGGGAGAAGGGTTCTGTGGCCAAAGCTGGTTTTCAGTGACAATGCTGTGATGTCACAGTGACCCTGGCTGAGATCATTGTCCTGTGGAACCAATTGTTCTTTATCAATYTCTCTGTGGTTTAAGGCAACGAGCAGCCAGAAATGATTGGATTTTCTTGGGGTTTGTTTGTTTCTTTGGGGTTTTCTTGTGGATGTTCTTGTTTGGCTTTGTGTGTTTGAGGGCATGATCATAAAATATTTTGACTGGAGTTGAAGTTTCCTTCAGGAAATGCCTTTTGAGGATTAAAGGCTCGATTTTCTGTTATGGGACATAGCAATGGAGCTGTTGGGTAGAAAGGCCATTGTTTCTCTAGAAAACAGAAGGATGTCTGCCCTGYTAATGAGGATACAGAACACATCTTTATGAGTGAAACTTATAACCTAGATTTTCCCMAAGATGTTGGTGTTGTCTGAAGATCCAAGTTAAAGTTCAGCATGTGAAAACTGAGGGTTTGATTCCTCCAATTTGGGTTCCATGATTTAATGGTCTTTTCCAACCTACACCATTCTGTGATTCTGTGACATTTCTATCTGGAGCTGTCAGGGTTGGTAAGAATGTGAGACAATTTGAAGTGAAAGACTGGAGGGTACAAGTCACTCGTTAGCACTCCGGGCAAGCAGCAGCGGCCAGAATACCAGAATCATTAAAATAATGATTAAAGGAGATGGGCTCTGTGGATTCAGGGACTGCTTTATGCCACTGGAGTAAAGAGCCTCATTTTCCCCTAATTCACACTCGGTTTAAACTAGGAGCGACTCTTGTGCAGTCTGTGAAATGAATACTTGGCTCAGCCTGGCTGCGGTAAATTATCAGAGAGAGCTGAACTAGGTGCCTCGGACATGATGAGAATTCCAAGTGGCCCATGCCTTTCTTACCCTGCAAATCACCATTTAAATGCTCTGAATCATCCTGAACATTTTTTTTTTCAAGTCACACTGCATCAGATTACTCCTTGAGTCACTACAATAGCGTCTGATAGCTTCTAGCATGACATCCTGGAAATGCAAACACGGATTTCTAACTCAGGGTTTGGGTCCGTGGCTGTTGCAGGGAATGTCTCGAAAGTACAAGCAGTAAATATTCTTTCCTTTCATCCTCTCCCAGCACATAGGAGGGACAAGGGGAAAATGTTAGGAAAATGTACAGGCACTGTAGTGGAGCAGCTGGATGCTGGGAGCTCAGTGGTGTGAGCAGCCACCCCAAATCGTATTTTAGCTGCCCACTAAAATATTCTGCTGCAGTTGTACCCTCTCATGATTCCGAGTGATGCCCTGCAGGTGCCAGGCAGGAACGTTTCCTTCTCACAGAATCACAGGATCAGGAAGGGTGGCAAAAGTCCTCCAAGATCACCAAGTCCAACAGCACCGTGTCAACCAAACCCTGTCCCCAAGTGCCACATCTGCTACTTTTTGGAACACTTCCAGGGATGCTGGAAGCCTGTTTCTAGGGTTAACCACTGTCAGCGAAGACATTTTTGCTGCTGCCCATGCTGCCCATGCCCTGGTGCAGCTGGAGGCTGTTAAATGGCAGGGTTTTGCTGGGGCAGCCACTGCAAACCCTTCTTGCACCAAAGCTCTCCACGGCAGCCACACAGGGTGCAGCACTGCTCCCCATCCCCTCCCTGCAGTAAGTGCTGTTCCCTTGTTTAACACCAAGGGAGAAGGTCAATTAACTACTTGCAAAGTGCTTTGAGAAAATAAATGGGCCTTCAGCAGGGAGAGGCTGATTGTTCGGGGCTGGTGATTAGCTGGCTCGGSGATTGTTTGCTCCGAAGCCGCTACACTCATTTTGCCCAAAGCCTTCAGTAAACAAGCTGTTCCTTGACATTAAGAAGCTTTTCCTACTTAGGACTGATTACAGGTTTGAAGCCTAACAGCTCTTAGGTACACTTTCTGTTTTAAATGATTACAACTTTCTGCAGTCAAATATTAGCTTTTGCCAAAAGAAAGCCTCTTCCTTCTGAGAAACGTGGCCACAGCTGTCAACATGGTTAAAAAAAAAAACAAAAAACCAAACAAAAGCCCAAAAGAGATAGCTAGGAAAAAGAGAAGCTATTTTGTTAGGGCTAATTTTTTAATCTAGACTCTTAGCTTGAGGTGTTGTTGATATAGCTGAGATAATGAAGCTTTACCCCACGAGGCAGGGCTGTTTGAAGAAGCATTAATACAGGTGCAATGACACATTCCTTGGGAGGAATGGGCTGGCTCAGCCTCTCTCGAGCAGTTACCTTGACTTTGGACTTGAAAATTCTGGGAATGGAGCTGAGTTATGTTTCCTAGGGTTCAGCCCCAGGTTTTTATTGMAAGGTGACTCAAGACCTCGTTAAACATCACATTTTGAGCAGGGAGCGTGGGCAGAGCTGCATTACCAGGAATTCAGGTAGTTTCCATGGATGTCACTGCTGAGCAGCAGCTGATGCTGCCTCCTGCAAATCAGTCATTTGAGAAGCATCAGGAGGCACTTTGGGACAAAAGTCTCACTGCTGGTCAGCAGGAATTTCAGCCAAAACATGGGAATTTCGTGGCACCCCTGGCCGAGTGCAGCTCGTTGACTGATTGCAAGCGATGCCTTTTCCTCGGCAGTGATSTGAAAAATAAATCCTCTGGCCTATCTTGCATCCCTTGCCAAAGGCTGGCATAACTAATAACGCTGTCATGGCTCTCGGTGTTTCCATGCTCTGGGTTACCAGGCTGTTGAGATGATGTGCTCTGTTTGCTCCTATCTAAGAGCGCGTGGCTCAGCTGTGCCAGCCCTTGATTCATGAGAAGGGCTGAGCCATCACTCTTKGTCAGGCAGAGGCTGGAGCCTTGCTCGGGATTATGGATGGCTGCTTGAGGCACGTGTGGCTCTCGTACAACAGGGCCGAAATCTTGAAGGAGGGCAGAAGTTTCCTACATTTAAAGGAATGTGAATTCCTGCTCCTCTCCGCTTGGGGTATTGGCAGCATCAGCTCCCAGCACGGAGGTCCGGGAGAGCTCAGCMGCTCAGGATGTGGGGCTTTGATGAAATGCAAACAAACCCCCCAGGCAGGTGGTCTGTAATGTAAAGCTGCCTCCAGTGCTGATGTCTGATCTCACTGGGGACACACAGGGAACAAGCCTGAGTGTCCCCTCCCCAGCCACCTCTCGGGCTGGCTTGGTGGCCGGGGAGGATTTGCAGCCCTGCCTGTGCTAAAATGAACTTTGGCCACTTTCAAAGAAGCACTTTGTCACAAATCATCAACAACCCGCACTGGAACACTGGGAAGAGTGTTCTGTGCGAGGATGAAAGCTGAATTACCCTGCTGGAAAGTGAAATGGGGGTAAAGAAAAGGCAGGAACAATGGAGCAGGGGATGTTTGCCTGGATTGTGTGTGTCTCAAGGAAAGGCAAGTTTAACCTGCTGTAATGCAGGGTCACTTCCCGTTAGCAAAACCCCCTGAAGGGGAAGAGGGGGAAGTGTAAAAAGATACTTTACAGTAAAACAATATACTTCTTTTACTCCAACATCAAGGATTCTTTTTTTTTTTTAAGGAGCTTTTGAAAACCTACCCTTGATTTTACAGAATATTCTTAACTCCTCCAATATTGTATGGTTTTCACTAAGTCATTATTTAAAAATTGAGCCAGTTGTCATCTTCCTTGCACAGGGCAAAAATGACTCTTCTCCAGATGTAATTACRATTTTGTTCCTTAAATTTGCTTCTATAAGCAGCTGAACTTTCACAGCTACAGTCTATACTGGCTGAATTTTATTAATGGAGCCATTCTGCTTTCTGTTTCTTTGAGTTCTGCTCTCCCCTATCTCCCAAAGCATTACACTTGCATGTCTTTGTTCATTAGTTTTAAAGCYTTTCCTCAGCTGGGATAATAGGAAAAACATCTCTTTCTGGTCATCCAGTTGCAATTCTGGCTATTCTCAGTGGGGCATATAAATTTCAAGTTGGGTTGGTGGAGGGATTTAGATACACAATTCCAGATAGTCTTAATGAGAGTAACAGCCCTAATTCCCCACACAGAATATTAAAAACGGGTCCAGGGTGTACAGAGTGAAATGCTGTGATCTTACCTTTAAGTACCTTTGCCTTGTTCTCTTTTTTTTATTACTATTATTTCTTTATTCCTAAATATCATTTGCATCTGTGTTCGTTGAAGTAACTGAGAGCTGCTTTGAGGATGTGGGAGTTGATTTTTTGGAGCCCCTGTCTGCTTTGCTTTGCTCTGTTTTCCTGGGGATTGGCTGCACCTGGGTGCACCTTTGGAAGGGAAAGGTTAATTCAAGAGGGAACTGGAAGAAAGAATTCAGCAAATTGACTCTGTTATTATTCTGATTGCCTTCAGTGTTGGACAAGAACAAGACATGCCTTTTTTATTGCCTTAATTAACTACCACAAAAAAAGAAAATCCCCACCATACTGTGAMTCTAATAAGGATTAAGATTTAGTTAGAATATTAGAACCAGATCCACAAGGAAGACACTTTTCATGCAGGAAGGACGAGCTGATTTTATTCCTGCATTTCATCAGGAATYGTGGGGKTTTTTTWAWYYYTYCYYMARGSMASCYTTT
>CADDXX010000932.1:0-13565 GCA_902810485.1 Alauda arvensis | reverse complement strand
CMWTYYYYTTTTTCKAATTTTAGGCCCTGTTCTTAGTTTTGTTCATGCATTTCTTTCCCTTCTCTCCCAATCCACATCTTCACAGGGATCCCCCAGACCTTGGGAGGGTGGTGTTTCTTTTAGCAGGGAAGCGGTGCAGAGAGAAGGGAAGAAAACCTTCTCCACTTGCACAACGYGTAAGAAATTTCCTGGAGCTTAATTGTCCATTCTTGAAGGTTGCTGTACTTACACTTGGAAGCCAATAGCCATGGAGAGCAGCTCTGGTAGTTAGGAGCAAATGGAGTGTGAATACTCCAGGCAGCTCTTCTTTCTTGTGTTCAGATCAATATTCTGAGTTAGAGATGTGACTTGGAGCTTTCTCCCTCCCTCCCTCTGGTCTCCACCTTCTCCCTTACAGCCCATTTTGACCCCCCTGATGATTCCTGCTGGTTTTGGGGAGCCCTGCAGCAGCAGAAGGTCCCTCCTGGGGGCACAGCATTGGCCTGAGCAGTTTGACAGTGAAGCTGTTTGGCTTCACAACACACATTTGCTGCACAGACCATTTCTTGATATGAAGGCAAATTACCTCCCACTGTGATGCTGCCATGGATGAGCAGAAACTCTTTCCTCCTTTCCTCTTTCTTCTCTTCTCTTCTCTTCTCTTCTCTTCTCTTCTCTGTTTACTGCTGGCCAGTACACTTTTTTAAATTAAAAGGTGATTTAATGAGAGAATCTGTTTTCCATTCAGGTTCTTCCTGTGGCTTAGCTCCCCTCCTTTTTTTCCCCCCCTCTATCCGTCTGATTTCTTGGCTGCCTGAGTGAAAGGACTTCCTCCCCTGCTGCTGTGCAGTTACTCAGTGCTACCTGCTGCTTTCTTCATCTCCTCCTACCCCAGTGCTTGTTCCTCCCTCCTCCCACAGCCACCCTTGGAGTCCATGACCCCATGAATCTGTCCTGGTGTTTTCCTCCCTCTCTCTGTGCCATCAGACATTTCTGTGTGACTGCAGGAATGGGATTGGTCAGGGAATTGAGGGAACAGGTCCCTGGATTTGCATGAGGGGATACACAGAATTGAGTCTGTCCAGTTTCTTGGGAGCATTTGCATCAAAACTATTTCCATCTGAGAAAAGAGCTTGGTTGTGGCAAAAGATGAGGGAAATGTTTGCAATGCATGAAAAGCCACGAGAAAAATAAGTTTTGTCAGAGAGCAGGAGAGTTTGAATGCTACCCCAGAGTCTGGGAGCTCTGTGTGCACCTCCTTGCTTTGACCAGATTTTCTGTAAGGCTGTGAAATTCCTTTGGATGGGGTTCATCTCAATGAATTTAATTAAAAACGAGGTTTGTTTGTTTTGTTTTTTTTTCTGTTTGTGCTGATCTTCAGGGATCCCTCACTCRAGGATCCCCTGAGGAGCTGACTCCTTCTCACTGCATGGGCAGTTCCAGAAAGGAGCTCAAGWTRTTGTGGTTGGAGTCCAYGATCTCAGAGGGCTTTGCCAACCTAAACAATTCTGKGATTCTGAGCTCCRAGCTCTGATCTGCAGGGAAAGGGGAAAACCAGTAAATGCTGTATCTTAATGCCTCTGATTTCCTCAGAAATACTGGATAGCCAAAAGGAGCCATGAGCCAGTCAGGTCACTAAAATGCATGGGAGATTATCATTTTGTGGAAAAGAATATTTCTTATCTATTGTGAGTGGATTAAGGATTGGGAAAGTGAGCTGAAAACTTCCCACAGGGTAGGATCTAATCATGGTGAGGGATTTGAGATAAGGAAGGGTCARACACAGAATCACAGAAACAGAATCATTTAGGTTGGAAAAACCCTTCCTGACCATGAGTCCAACCATCACCCCAGCACTGCCAAGCCCATCACTAACCCATGTCCCCAAGTGCCACATCCACAAATTCTTTAAATCCCTGCAGTGCCATCTCACCCTTTGTCATGAACTGGCTCAAAGAGGAAAAACACTTCTGATCTTCACTCTGTCCTCAACCAGACATGGGAAACAGTCAGCAGAGAAAGAGTTGTGTTAAATCTGCTTTTAAAAAAGACAACAAGAAAGATGAAGGAATCCTGACAAGGGCCTGGAGGGACAGGACACAGGGAATGGCTTCCCACTGCCAGAGGGCAGGGATGGATGGGATTTGGGGCAGGAATTGTTCCCTGGGAGGGTGGGGAGGCACCTGGATCCCTGGCAGTGCCCTAGGCCAGGTTGGACAGGGCTTGGAGCACCCTGGGACAGTGGAAGGTGTCCCTGCCCATGGCAGGGGGTAGCACTGGATGGGCTTTAGGATACRTTTCAATTAGAAGTGTTCCAGGATTCTTGGATTTGAAATGGTTTAAACCTCATCAGAATCATTGTTATGGATTCAGTGGTGGCTGTGATGAAAGCCAAGGCCTGACAAGTTTTGGGATCAGGGTTTTAACCCCTCTCCAGTGCAGGGGTTGCCTCAGAAGCATCTCCCATCCCCAACACTTCCAGTGCCTCATTCTGGCTCTGTGCAAAGTCACAGCAGGAGCCAGCACCCAAARAGTCCAATTTGTACAACTCCTTGCCATGGAAGTTTTTGATGTGAAGGGCATTGCCCAGCCCCTACAACTTCAGGATCCTGTCATGCCAATAAAAATTATGTGGATTAGAGGGCTGGTAAAAAAAAAAATCCCATATCATAGGATCTGGGATTGATTTTTGGTTTTTCACAGGAACACCAATGGTGTTGGGAAGCAGGAAGAGGAGCAGCACAACAGCCCCTGGCTCCCTCCCAGATGCAGCCTCCAGAGAAACCATTGCTGCTGCTGCTGCTGGCTCATCCAGCAGGGCAGGTCCCTGCAAGGACACCTCCAAACCCAAAGAGATCCAAGCACAGGGTGTGCTGAAAGCAAAACTGCCTGTCTCCAGCAGCGTGTGCAGCGTGAAGGCGTCAGCGAGGATCCTCCGGGAAGAAAATGTTCACGGGCAAAAGCAGCTCCTAAAATGTAAGGTACAAATCCTGCTGTGGTTGTCAGGAATATGGTTTCAATAATAAGATGAGATCAGCCTCAAAGAAGAAAAAAAAAAAGTGAAATAATGGAAAGTCAGGCCATTTTTGTCCAGCTTTAAGTGCTGAGCGTGAGTCATCTGGTGAGAGATCAATCAGCTGATCTGACTGTATACATTGCTATGGGTAAKAGAAAACCAGATTCAAATGACCAAGATAGGCTCAGATTCCCAGGAAAATCTTGAGAAAGCATTAAAATTGSAAAGTCAAGCAGCCCCAGCCTAACCAAGCAATACCAGCAGTGAGATTATTTTTACAACCTTGTTCTGATACCTTCCTTTCACTCCTTCAACATTTTTTTTTGACACAACAACCTGAACTGTGATTATTAACAAGATTCCACTGTGTAAACCATAATTTCTTTGGGTTCAGCAGTGTCTGGGATGTCTTACTTCCAACATTCATTCTCACAGCTGAAATGCAGATGWCACCAGCAGCTGTATTCATACAGGTATTTTTGCAGAAGAGATTAATTTGGGTTTAGTATCAATATGTTTGTCAGAATAATATTCCTTAAAAATGTTGCCATGATCATAGAACCTTTTTTTCTTACAGCTGTTTTTTCTGAAGAGAATTTTTTTTGGGGAAGTAGGCAAAATTTGTCACCATTGAGCATAATGCTACTGAGTGTCTCACATTTAGAAGCCTAAAAATGCTGTTTTCAGTGCTTGAAGTTAAATTATGGCATTCCCCTAACTGGAAGTGACTTTGTTTAACAAAAGTGAGGCATCCACTGAGATCTGGCAAAGCCCAGCTTAATCCACACCTCTGTAAACCTGGCTTAGGGAGGAATTTAATTTCATGTTCACAGATTTCAAGGTTTATTCCARAATGTTGGTGAGAACTGCGTTAGGGAGGAAATACAGCTCAGGCTTTTACAAGGCAAATGTACCCAACACAGATCTTTTTAATATGTTTTCTAAGTACAATATAATATGTACAATATGTCATAAAGAGGAAAATATTTTAAGTTTATTGTAACCAAAAATTGAAATAAAACAGTAACGGGCTTTATTCCCAGATATTTAGTTCTAGAAATCAAATTATTTGGCAAGGAAGGAGCACTCCAGTGTGACTTTTCAAAGAGTTCATATGGAGCCCTTCCTTTGTTATTTTGGATTTCTTCTGTCCTCTGAGTGAGAGKCTGATTTTTGAGCACACAGCCTCTTTTGGCCCTAATTTGGGAATATCAGTTAGTGAGCATTAAAACTTAATTATAAGCATAGAAAATAATCTCTTTTTCTCAATGTGAATTGACAGCTTTCACAATAATACCCTATAATGCACAATGACCTTTTGTTGATTATTTTTTTATGGAGTTTTTCCACTGGCTAATGGATCTGTAGGAATGACAGAAAGCAAACTGGATTTAAAACAAAGGAAAAAAAAAAACCAAACAAAATAAGAGTGGTGCTGATGAAAGACTCAGTGTGGTGAAAGGGGAACGATTTTTGGTTAAAGCCCACAACAATCTGGTACTTTCTGCAATAAATTGGAATGAGCTCCAACTGCAGGTCACAGCAAGACATCCCTGGCTTTCCATGGCACAAATTTTGGGCAGCACCAGCAAAGAGAGCTGAGTGTGTGAGGGTTTTAATTGTGCTTCCCWTCCGTGTGAGGTGTGGATAACGTGAGCCACTCTGGGTGTCACAGGGCAGCGAGGAGCAGCCACCATTAGAGCTGATCTCTCCTGCCTAATGAGGCCTATTCATAACAGCCTGGCTTTCTTCTTTCAGGAATTGCCCTCTCTGTCTAATGAGGTGGAGAACCCAATAAAAAATTAGCCGTGCACCCCTAACGAAGTTTTAAATCTCTCCAAGGCAATYCCGAGTTCCCTGGCTCGAGGGGCAGAGCAGAGGAGCTGGAGGCACAGGACGAGAGGGAGCGAGGCAGGAGGCTGGCTCTGTCCAGGGTGACTCTGTCCAGGGTGACACTGCCCAGGGCCCGCTCTCCAGGTGTCACCTGGGAGAAAAACCTGCTCACCTGGCCAGGATCCAGCTCCCAGCTGGAGAAACCTCCAGCAGCCCCATGGACACTGCGGGTAAAGCAGCTTTTTCTTCCTTTTCTCCTCTTTTCCTGCCTTATTTTTAAATTTTTCCCTTTTCTCCCCTTTTCCCCCATGGATGGTGTTGGCTTCCTGGGAACTTGTTCAGGGCAGAAGTTCACATTCCTTGGTTTTTCCCTTTCCAGTGAAGTTTTGGCAGTTTGTACACACTGCCAAAATTTGCTTGGTTGTCCAGGCTCCTCCTGTGTTTTGAGCCACAGCTGCTGTTGCTGTAGGGGAACTTGTTAAGAGTCTGGGAATTGATAAATTCCCAGTTTCCCAAGGGCCTGGCACTTCCAGCACCAGCTGTAGGRGTGGACATGGCCCAGGTTGGTACCAGGCTCCAGCACCAGATGGACTTTCCTGCCTTTTCCTCCAGCACATGCTGCAGACCCATCTCTGCTGCTTTCCCCTGTCCTAAGACATTCCTAAATGTTGAAGCAGCCTTTGACTGGGAAGTGTTTTCTTTCTGGATCAGTCATGGAGAGATCTGACAGTCCAAATAAACAGGGAAGTTTGTGAACTGTCAGTGACGAGTTGCTTTGGTGATGGGGTGAGAAAAGGAAACAGGCAAAACATCAAGAACTTGCATTTGGATGTAAAAAATATGTAATTTGAAACACAGAAATGTATAAACTGGACAAGGGGGAATGGCTTCCCACTGCCAGAGGGCAGGGTTGGATGGGATATTGGGAAGGAATTCCTGKCTGGGAGGATGGGGAGACCCTGGTGCCCAGCTGKGGCTGCCCCTGGATCCCTGGCAGTGCCCAAGGCCAGGTTGGACATTGGGGCTGGGAGCAGCCTGGGRCAGTGGGAGGTGTCCCTGCCATGRCAGGATATAGGATGAGCTYYRAAGTCCTTTCCAACCCAAAGCCAAACTCATTTTCACCACTGTACCAATGAACTCTYACTGAACTCAGCCCTGTGCCCATCACACCTTTTCCTTCCTCTGAATTCCGTGAGAATGAGGCAGCTCCTCTGCTCCCTGCAGGAAGCCCTGGAGATGCACAACCCCCWGTTCATCTCCCGCTCCCAGAAGAGGCTGAAGAGGCTGGAGCTGATGGTGCAGCTGAGGAGGGCCCAGCAGAGGGAGGCTCCTGCAGGCACCCCCCGAGCGCTGCCCCGCAAGCTCTCCACATCCACTGCCAGCAAAAAGAAGCAGTTCACCATCCCTGACCCTCTCAGTGGTGAGTTGTGACCAGCAGCAGGTCCCTGGCTGCCTCTGAAATCCTGGATGGAGTTTTGTCCTGGTTTGGAAAGACAGGGGTCTGCTAAGGAAGGCAGGAGCCTCCCTTGGAATGGAGAATGTAAACCCCCTCCCTCTGAATTATTATCATTTTGAAATTAAGGGGCTCTCAGGCAAAGATATGGGAATAGGAATAACAGTTCTTTACTAGGAAATTAAAATAAAAATGCTGTAGTACAAAAAAAGCAAACAAACAAAAAGAAAACTCTGACAGAGTCAGAATACAACCTGACACCTGTAGGTCAGAGTGTAGGTAGCAGTCCAATTAAATTGTGGCTGCAGCCCTCCTGCAGTGCCAGATGGGCTCTGTGGGAGCAGAGAGGATCCTGTAGGAGGGTGGAGTTTTCTCTGAAGTTCCAGTGGTGCTGAGATGGTCTGGTGTTCTCTGGCAATCCAGTGCAAACAGGGGCTGTGCTGGGGTTCCCAATCTCAGGGTTTATCCAGCTGGGAATGCTGGGCTCCTTCCCCTGGGTGGGGCATCTCCCAGTGGGATGATGGAATTTTCTCAGCCCTGCACTGAGCCTCAGTGGCCCATGAACAGCAGAGATCCCCTGGAGTTATGAGGGTTGGGTCATAGAAGAGATAAAGAAACACTTCCCCACCTGGTTTTAACAGCTGGCAATAGGATACAAACTTCTGGTTACATCTTGCATTGACAAAGACAACTTTCCATATTAAATTTGGGAAGAAACATGAGAGCTGCTGTTCCTGGTTCACTCTCCAGCCTCTGTCCAGATGCTCCTGGCAGAAATTSCCAGCAGCTCAGAGATGGGTGAGTGGGGATGAGGAGTTTCCTGTGCTCTGTGGCAGCTGGGAGTGAGCTCCTTGGGGACTTTTTGTCACTGTCACTGTCACATTTTGTCACTGGTTGTGGGGGTGATGGCAATAAATGACATTTCATCTGCTCACAGTGATCAGTCTGGGGACAGAGGTGACAGCAGGGAGGCAGGAGGGATTTGGGATAGGAGCCTCAGCTCCAGACGTGGATTTGCCACTTTTGTCAGGAATCCCAGAGCTGGGAAGGAGCTCTGCTCTGCCCAGCCCTGCTAAATCAAGGCATCCAAACTCTGTGATTCCCTGTCTGAAGCTGATTGGGTTGTGGCAAAGAGCCTCCACCCCCAGTGAGGAAAACCCTTCTCTCCCTCMCAGCCCATACAGCACCTCTGTAAATGTTATCTAARCTCAAGATGTTAAACAAATTGCTTTCCTTTTTCTTTTCTTTTTTTTTAATTGCCATCTGGATGTTAATTAATTCAGTTGACTAAAGAACCAAGATTTATTTGATTGATTGGCATTCCTCTTTACATCTTGGTTGTAAATCTGTGGCTGCTTGAAGATACATTATTCTACTGAAAAGCAAATTAATTGAAAAGATTAAACAAACTAACAAAGACACCTGGAGGATGCAGGAAAGGGAATATTTGATGTCCYCAACCCAGGGAATCACAAACAGGCTTTTGGCTCCCTGGGGAGTGGGGGTGGGTGCAGGAGAGGAGGGTGCAGCCCCATTTCAGGGCTCTGGGAGATTCCTGGAGAATTCCAGCTTCCAGTGGTCTGTCCCACATCAGAGACCTACTGGGTTTTTATAGTGAGAGCTAAATAAACACAAGGAAACACAGCACAAAGGATGAATTCTGTCTTAAGGACTCAACAGAATTAATTCCCCATTTCCATTATCCAAGTTAATTTACCTGGAATCAGATCTCTCAGGCTGTGTGAGGACTCTGTGAGCTCTGCCAGCAGCAGACCAGGAGTTTGTCATCTATTTTAGAGGAAGTGGCAAAAATCTCCCACTTCTGTCTGATCATCTCTGAAAATCCCCCAAACCTCTCTGCAAATAATTTATGAACCAAAATACGAAAGGCTAAAACCTATTTATCCTTAAATTACAATGAAATTTTAATCTTTATGCTTGTTTAATGAGTAATAAAATCATAATATTGAAATATAKTCATTAATTATTAAAGTTAATGACTATTTCCATCTTTCAGTGGTTGGTCATTAAAGGTAAATTTGTCTAGAGAGAACCTTTGGATTCTGTAACTCCTCTGCATTTGTGTAGCCACATGTGGCTTTCTGTCTGTGAGACCTTAATATTTTTATAATGACAGAAGTGTCACATGTGAGAACTGGAGTTAATGCTGGAAATGCAGGATCCCTGGATAAAGCACAGGCTGCAGAGGGCTCTGTCATGTTTCTGATCATATTTAACTTGCTCTGAGTCCTGGCAGTTGGCATTTTAGGGTTTGTCCTGAATGCTGTTGTGCAGCAGGATTGGTGCCATCACTGAGACCCAGAGTGGGGAACTTTTATTTTTTCCTAGAAGGGGCACTGGATGTGTCTGTGCTTCTGATGTCTCTGCTGATGGCAGATCCATTGCTGATGGATCCATTTATAGGGAATCTCCCAGCAAATCTCTTAGTGGAGAAAGAGTCCTGCATCCCCAAAAAGCTCTGTCCCAGGCAAAGTCTTCATGGAATGGTTTGAGTGGGAAAAGACCTTCAAAACAATTTCATTCCACCCCCTGCCATGGGCAGGGACACCTTCCACTATCCCAGGTGGCTCCAAGCCCTGTCCAGCCTGGCCTTGGGCACTGCCAGGGATCCTGGGGCAGCCACAGCTGCTCTGTTCTCTTAAGAAACCTCTGCCAAATGCAGAAATTCCCTCCCACAGCTTTCCTGCTTTGGGGAATCAGGCTGCTCCTTCACAGCAACACCCCCTGGAACAACATTGGGAATTGGAGGGTAAAAGGATGACCTGAAAATGTGCTTCAGCATTCAGGCTTGTGCTGATGGCACCTCTGGGCTCCAGGCTGTGAACTTGTGGTTGTTTCTTGATCATTTCCTTTCTTTCTTGTTTTCTCTCTTTCCTGATGTCCTACAGTCGGTGGAGGTGAAGCTCTTTGTGGCTCTGAGGTTCCCAGGCTCACTGCCAGCACACCCTCACACATTTTCCAGAGGGCTTTTCCCAGCTTGGTTGATGGGTTTCATTCCCACTGCCCCTGCCAGAGTGACCCCAGGGAAGGGTCAGAGCCCACCTGAGCTGGGCAGCACTCTCAGCTCAAGCACTGATTGTGACAGCACTTACCCAACTCATTTTCCACCTCAGCAGGACATTCCCTGCCCAGTTCCCCCTGTCCCCACACAGGAGGGTGGCCCAGGATGGTGCCTGCTTTTATCCAGGTGGAAATGGGGTCCAAACTGCAGCCCGAGGTGTTGTTTTGAGGAGTTGGCTGCACTTAATCTCTCTCTAAATAAGTTTGGTACCTGTGCTTTCTCTGGCCTTGCAACTTCTATTCCAATAAAATAATTTACACCCAGAGCAAAATCCTGCAGAGGTATTTCTCTCTCCCAGAGAGATGATTCTATCAGCCTAAAACATCTTTATTGATAGCACGAAACCATTGACTAGCAGGGTTTCCCCGTGTTTTGACAGTGTTGTTACAACTTCAGTTTCTTGTGAGAGAAAGAAATAATTGGCATTCAGCATCATTTCCATATAAATGCCAACATCTGTGCAGCTCCCATTCACCTTCCCATCCCCACAAACCCAGAGCTGTTTACCGGTCTTTAATTGTCCTTCACGAGAGGAGTTTCACGAGACTGCTGAAAGTAATCTGAGGGAAATGAGAACGTTTATCCTGCACGAGATTTGATATCAGCAGAGCTCTTTGAAGGCACAGAACCTGCAGCTCTCAGGCAGCCTTTGTGCTGGCTAATGGGCACTGCTCAATTCGGAGAGTGCTAATTAGTCCAAGATAGACAACTCTGCTGTTTGACTGCGTCGAACAAATTAGAGATCCCACTGTGACGAGCTGAATAGAAACAATGTTCAAACAACTGCATTTAAATCTGCAGAACTGGGATGTAATTACTGCAGTGACAGGACTGCCAGCTGTTTATGGGCCTTTAAATCAGCATCATGAGCAGCCCTGTGATCTGGGCGTGCACAGGCACTTGCAGAGGTTTAGTGCAATTTCTCGGGCACGTTTGGGGTTTTTTCCTTTACCTTCCCTTTTCCTGTCCTTTCAAGGTTTTTCTTTGGGATTGGCCATGGAAGTTGAAGGTTCAGCCCCACCCTGGAGCCTGCTGGGCTCCTCTGGATGTGCATCCAAAGCCTTGATCTTCAGGAATACCTTGGAAACAATTATTGTCCCCTCAGTCGTGCTTCTAAACCTTCCCCAGAAGTGTTTTTTGGACCTGCAGGAGCCTGGAGGGCGAGGATTGCTGTTGGTTTGGCTTTTCCAGGGATGGGTTTCTCCCATGCTGTGCCAGGGAGGTTTTTATTTTGGACTGAGGGAGGAGAATCAGAGAATTTGCAATAATTCTGCAGCCACTCAGGTGAATTCTCCTCACATTGGTGCTCTGTGACTTCACTTGGGTCATTCCCCAGCTCCCCCTTCCCCATTAAAACTTTTCATAGTGCCACCCATTCTTTTGGCCCTTTTGGCTGGCAGCTCTGAATGTAGTCTAAGCAGCAGTCAGAAAATGCAATTAGGAAGAGGAATAACCTGTTTTGAAGATATTATTACACTAATATTAACTCTGCCACACCTTCTGCAAAACCTGCTATTTTGGGAGTAAAAACATGCTTTTTAGGATTATATGCTCTAATGATATTAGAAACATTTAGCAAGGCCAGGTGAGATGCTAATTTTTTTTTTGTTTTTCTGGATAAAATCTGTGAATATTTATGTATCATTTGGACAGAGAGGACTGAAATCAACAACAACATCCCCAAAGTAATTCTAATATGAAAATGTTCTCATAAGCCTCTCAACTTGACAGCTTTTTAGAGGTGTTAGTAATGTTTTCCATCAAGACTGAAATACTGAGGAGGGTCAGGAGTAGCAGGAGAGACCTGACCAGGTGGGAAAACCTGGGAACCACCTTGCTGGGGGTGCTCCTGGGGCCAGGAGCTCTTGTGAGCTCCAGGATTTGTGTGGGGTGGGCAGGAGCCCAGACAGCCTTCCCTCAAGCCTTGAACTCATGGGTTATTGCATTTTGTGCAAATAACACCAAAACCTCCTGTGCTGGCTGCAGCTGAAAATTCAGAGCATGAAGTCACTGGCAGAGGGTGTGCAAAGTTTGGGCAGCACCCCTGGGAGCAGGCATTGCTTTAATTTATTTTTTAGGGGACTGTTGATTAAAAAAAACCCCAGTACTTAAAAAAAAAGTTCTGTATCCCAGGATTTCTCTGGGCAAATGGGTTTTTGGTGAATTATTTTTTCAGTTCAGTAGAAGAGCAGTTAAATTAGAGACCCAGCACCAGCAGTGCTTTGCATTTCACACATCCCCAAAGGCACACTTTAGCTCCCACCAAACTCTGAGAATTCACATTCATGTTAGAAGATAATGAATGTATATTGTGTATATTTTGATACATTTTGCCACTGTTTTTCTCTTTTAAGTGCTCCAGTGATTTAGTGGCAAATGGGAAGTCAGGGGCTGCTTCCAACACAATCATTTTCTCTGTTCTCTGTCTAAATATTTACTGACTTCCCAAGCAGGAGAGTCACTCATCCTCTTGGAGGTGCAGTTTAGCATTAATTAAAATGTATCACAGGGACGACCCATTTACATTCATTTACAGCTGGCTTTGGTGGAGATGTGAGGTCTCCTGTAAATGCCAGAAACTCAGGAGTTCCTCCAGGTGTGAATAAAACACCAAGAGCTGATTCAGTCCTCTCTGTCTCCAGCTTTATTTAACAGTGGTGCAGTGCTGAAGGTCTGCTCTGAAATCCCTTCTTCTCCCTCACTCCCAACTGCTGTCTCCAAAACTCATCCAAGGCTATGAAATCTGATAAGGAGCTTTGATAAGGAGCAGCTGAAACACAATTTAGAAGCCTATCAGCTTGGGGAATTGTCTGCCTCATGGCCCATTTGATCTTTGCTTGGGAGGAAAGAGCTTTAATTCAGGTCTCCAGGAGGAGCTGGCCAGGTTATTTCAGCTCTGAGTGTCTGCTGCTCTTCCCTTTGAAATGCACTTTCTTCTCAATGCCGAGGATTAACAACTATTTCAATGCACACATCACTTTTATTTTCTCATTTCTACCAATTTTTTTAGCTATTTCTCATTTCACTTTTGAATCCTAATCCTCCAGTCCATCAAGGATTAGCCTCGATGTTTGCATGTGGGTTTTTTTTCCTTGTGATTAGCGAGCTGGGAGATGCTGCAGGAATGTTTGGCCATGAGAATTCACCTCGTGGCTCCACAAAGGGCATTTTTATAACCGAGGTGGATTCATGATTTTCTTGGAGGATTTCCCCCAGAGTCTCTTTTGAAGCCATCCCTTCAAAGCCCAGCACAGCCACATCTCCTGTTCCAGAGCAGGGCTGGGTCTGTTCCAGAAGGAGAGGATTGTTCTGGAGAGGATTGTTCTGGAGAGGATTGGTCAGGAGAGGATTGTTCTGGAGAGGCTTGTTCAGGAGAGGATTGTTCAGGAGAGGATTGTTCTGGAGAGGATTGTTCTGGAGCAACAGCACCTGCACACCTCCCAACCTCTGTGGTGCTCCCCAGGAACTGAAAATCCCACCCTGGCTTAGGGACTTGCAGGAAAAATGCATTTGATCAGTTTACCATGCTGGATATGGAATAGGAAGTGGGTCTGCAAATCCCTGGATGGGTTTCTCCTGTTCTGGTGGCTGCACCAGAACATGTGTCACCATGTTCTGGCATGTGTCCCCATCCCTGGAGGAGGTCAAAGCCCATTTGGACAGGGCTTGGAGCACCCTGGGATAGTGGAAGGTGTCCCTGGGTCACAGACAGTCTGCTCCCTGCACTTGCAGAGTTATTTGGACAGCAGCAGCATCCAAGTGTTTATTCCTTTGAAGTGAATCAACATGTAAATGAGTGTTAGAACACTAATAAATGAAAGACAAATGATGTTTTCCTAGCAAATCAAGCATGTGCCTTGTGTGTACTGAAGATTTAACAAGGATGATTAAGTGTAGACAACTGCTGAGTGGGGGAGAGTCAGTCCTGAGGCAGAGGAGGCTCCAGAGCCTCTCTCCTTTCCCAGTTTGTGCCTTGGAAACTGCACCAGTTCAGAACTGGAACCTCTGCAGAGCTCCCTTTGATGTTTGATTGGAAGGATGGAACATCTCTGCTGTGAGGAATGGCTGAGAGATTTGGGATTGTTCAGCCTGGAAAAGGGTCCAGAGACCTCAGAGCCCATTGCAGGGCCTAAAGGGACTCCAGGAGAGCTGGAGAGGGACTGGGGACAAGGGATGGAGGGACAGGACACAGGGAATGGCTT
>CADDXX010000931.1:184160-195291 GCA_902810485.1 Alauda arvensis | reverse complement strand
TTCAGCAGCAGTAAAAGGGATGTGTTGCCTTAATTTCCTACCTGGAAAGATTTGCTGAGGATGAATTATAGAAAGGTTTGAATTTCTAGGGGATGAAAATCAGTGAGGCTCTGTTGGTGGCACCAACACATCTAATTTCTACCTAGGGAGAACCTGGTTCCTTCAGCTTTTGAGGGTATCTTGCAGATTGATTTGTCCTTTTGGAAATTCTCTTTCAATGACTTTTAAGTTCTTGCACACCTGTTTTCAACAAAGTGATAAATGTTGGGGTGATCAATAATTGTGAAGATAAAGAAGAGGATAAAGAAGATGGGACCTAAAGAAGAGATGGAGACGAAGTTGAAGGATTTCCATGCAAAGTGGAGCTGCAGCTGTTTGTGCTGCACTGGGATCTCATGTTCTTATTCTGCTTTGTAGGCAAAATATCTTGCCAGATTACATTTCCCACCACACTTCCCAAAGCAGAGCTGGTCTCCCACCATCTGTTTAACAGCACAAGCTTCTGTTCCCAACTGGAAAGAAAGTGTTAAAGTGGAGAGTGCTGTGGTGTTTTTGTATTAATTTGTCACTCCCAAACTCATCTCTGGACTTATTTATTCTCTAATTATCTCTCAGCGACATGAGTGATGAAGTGAAAATGCTCTAAGTCTTCCTGATATTGGATTCTGTTGGCTCAGGTCATCCCCCCCAAAAAATCATTATTTGGAAAGGGGAGGGACAGGATACACTCTGTCAGGCACTTGTGGATCCCTCAAGATTAAACAACAACAAAAACCAAAAAGCAGTATAATGACCATGACCTTAAAGGTAAAATAGAAATATCCTTGAAGACCAGAGCGTGAGCTGAACCTTTAGTTTCATGGTTTCAAAGACTTCTCAGTGTATTTCACGTTAATAAAACAAAATAGCACGAATGTTTCAATGTACAGAGAAGAGCAAAATCTAAGATTTTGGTGTTCATGCCAATTTTTTGGTTAGTTGTTATAGCTTGTAAAATTTAGAATACTCTTATCTGTGCTTTAGCCAGGAACTTCTGAGACTCTAAGATCCAAGGGGATAACATTAGAAAGACTCAAGGCTTTCTAACAGTGAATATTTTTCTTTTTAATACTTCTTTAATTGGAAATGATTCAGCAAAAGGTGAAGTTCTGGGGGGCTGATGTCCTTGCCCATGGTTGGAATGAGCTGATCTTGAAGGTCTTTTCCAACCCAAACCATTCCATGACTGATCCAATGACAAAGCCTCTATGCAAGGTCAGGTTCTAAATGCAACCAATCTGGATTTTTCTGCAATGGATTTATGTCCTGAGGACAAAATACTCCAAACATAAATGTACATTTTATGGACAGTGAGGCTGCTCCAGCCAAGAGTGGATATCTTTATGATTATAACGTGAGAACTCACAGAATACTAGCATCTCTACCTCCCTTGTGGACAAGGGTGACTGTAGGATGGAAAGAACATGACTGTGTCCACGCATCATGATGGATGAGTGATTCACTCCACCATGCCACAGGCACAGTCTTAGTCTGGGCTTTTGGTGCCCCAGTTCAGCTGGAAAATATCTTCACTTCTGTGTTGTGCAGCCACACACTCTCGAAACAGATTATTAAATTAATTCCTCTGCAAGGATGGAGTTGTACATTCCTTTTACTCTACATTTTAAGATACGACTGGAAGACAATAAAAAATCCGTGGATTGTCCTTTACCAGTAGTACTCCTTATCATGCGGGTGGTCATATATTGAATTTCTCGACCAAGCCAGACTGATTTAGCTTGATGAGGGTTCAATAATCTCTGAGGGTGTCCTGCACCTCACAGAAATGACTTCAAAATAATTTGTGAGATGGCTCCTTGAGTATGTTTTGTAAAGCAAAAGGTTTAATAAACTTATAAAATAATAAACAATAAAGAACAAAATAGAAACCAAGCACAGGTACCTGAAAGCATTCTACCTTGCTATGACATCCCAAAAAGCACCAAAAAGCTCTGTGCTCTTCCTTAAATACAGAATGATTGGGGTGGGTTTTTTGGCAAGCTCCCCAATAGAGAAAGCTACATTTCTGCAAGGCAGGTAAAGAGCCTGATCAGTGTTTCTGTCTTGGCCTTGAGCCAATGGCTGCCAGGAGGGCAATGAAGTTTCTGGGGTTTTTTTCCTTTTTAGTTTTAAGGTAAAACTGAAACCCTTTTTCTTTATATGGAAAATATCTGCTTGGTTTAAAGCTGCATCACTACAGTGAGGCCCTGGCACAGGTTGCCCAGAGAAGCTGTGGATGTCCCATCTCTGGAATTGTGCAAGGGCAGGCTGGACAGGGCTTGGCCTAGTGGAAGGTGTCCCTGCCCATGGCAGGGGTTGGAAGAAGATGATCTTTAAGGTCTCTTTTAACCCAGACCATTCTGTGAGTCTATGAATCTATTTGAGGCGTCACCTGAGAGCAATCAGTTTTTTTTTTCTGGGGAAAAACCCTCAGGATTTTAATTGCATAATTAATACAATTAATTATTATTAACTGAGTATCCTTAGCAGTTAAAAATGGGCATTATTTGCTAATTCACTGCAGCTGAGTATCCCATCTCTGACAAGCAGGGCTGTCTTACTGGGGAAAATAAATGTGCAGGGTTGAAAAGTGTAAAAAAATATTCCAAAGGGTAAAATAATTTTGGGTGGAAAACACCTCATCTCTGATGACCCAGTAAATCAGGGTGTTGCTGTAGGAATTAGGATGTGCTGAGCATTAGGACAGGGAAGATATTGCAGAGAACTGGAGTTTGGGGCACACCAAGGCTTAAATTGTAAGACCAATGACAAGATAAAGGGGTGACTGTGACCTGCATTACAAAGCAGATCAAGTTGAGTGTTTGCAATGATCTCTTCTGGCCTTGAATTTTTTTTTTTGTCTGTGGAAGGGTTTAATTTCAATAATTCATAATGAACAGCAAATTCAGAACAATTGCAGAAAAAAAAAATCAGTACAAGCCTGCTGTGGATTCTGGGATTTGGTCTCCAATATCTGAGCTCTTGAACTTTCCTAATGAAAATACTAATAACTTTTTAATTCTAGGCTTCAAGCCTCATTGCAGAAAATCATCAATGATATATTAAATTGTAAAATTCACAGAGGACTACAGAGTTATATAAATCATTCAATTAAAAAGAAAGTGCATTACATGACTGAATCAACGAAATGGAGGTTGAGAGTGGATTCAGTTTTGTACTTTTCTTTAAAAGTACTGTGTGCAGAGGTATTTGTTATTCATTTAAAATTTAATTAAATTTCAGAAAATTGTGCCTTTTTTTTGTGCATGATCTAAAAAAGGAGTATAATCAAGAATAATTACATATCTTTTCAAGAAATATTATCCTTCTGTTTCTTAAATGTGTTTTGAACCCTCAGCAACCCAGAATGTGGGTTTTTTTTTCCCTAATATTGCTAAATCTTTAAATTAATGCATTTGCAACTGTTTCTAAGCGAAGAAGTAGCAGGGGGATTAGAACTTGATGATCTGGAAGGTCCCTCCCAACCCAAGCAGCTCTGTGGTTCTATGAATTGGTGGTTTGTGTCTCATTTGGATGACATTTGGATGGCAAAAATATTGCATTGCTTTGCTTTGTCAGTGAGCAAATTTTCTACCTCAGAATGATGTATAATCCATAACTTCTGCCAGTCCTTTACCACTCCTCTCCAGCCATCCTCACTGTGCTGCTTTTTGGTTATTTCTGGCATTGGTAGAGGTTCGCACATCAGCTCTCAGAAATCTGTTACCTGACAGTGCCGTGGTTTTCCTTTCCCTGGGCTATGTTGGAAGGCAGAAGCTGCAGAGTTTGTGCTGCCATGCCCCAGAACACCTGCAGTGCACCAAAGGTCAAATGCTAATCGAGAGAAGCAAAGAAATAAATATGCCTATGATTATGTAGGGCATGTGAGCAAGATGGATTGCTCAGTGTGCCACAGGACCCATGGAAAGATGGAAAGAAATACGGCCTTCATTGTAATGATTGTGCTTCCATAGCCCCAGGCATCAAAAACGTCATCGTGTTTATGTGCTAATAAAATCTTAGCAGTAATTCTCTCTCCATGCACACAACCTTTGCTACAGTCTGTCCTCTGAATCACCTTTGGGGGGGAAAAAAATTAGTGATTTCATTCCTCCGTAGGGAGGGATAAAGTTTGTGCTGCTGTGAGACTCCTGGTGTTGGTGGAATGCGTGGATCATTGTGCCTGGGAGCTTCTGGAGTGCTGGGGAGCTGCCTGTTTAGGGGTGTGTGGGAGGATAAAGGGATTGGATCAAAAGCTTCAGATTTAATGAGCACCTTTTAAAGCTTCATCCCTTGATCATTAGCTTAATAATATTTGAAACCAAAGGAAAATGCTTTCCTATAATATTTACCTGAATATGTGGAGACTAATCTTAGATTTTTCTGAAAAACCCAGCCTGGTTGGGACTCCTCTCTCTTCTAATGGTGGAAGTGAAACATTTCTATATTTCCCATTGTAAACAAAATAAACATGATACTGAAATAAATAAATAAACACTAAAAAAAAAAAAATCTCCATTCTTACTGGTGATTGGGCAGCTGGAAAAAGAAATGTTCAGGTGCCATCTGTAGTGGGCATCTCCAATAATTTTGGGAATTCAGAGCTGGGTGGGATGGCAAGTCTTTGATGGGAGCCCTTCTGAATTCAGAGAGCAAAATCAGAGCACCACATTTAGTATCCATCCATCCATCCATCCATCCATCCATCCATCCATCCATCCATCTCCAGTGATGTGGGTCTGTGATGTGGAAAGCTGCAAGCCTGTAAACAGCACTGGTTTGCAAACGCAGCATAGAAAAATGGGTTTGGGAGTACACTTGGGAGATTCTGAGAGCTGGGGTGTTCAGCATGGAGAAGAGAAGGCTCCAGGGAGCCCTTGGTGCCCTTTCCAGTGCCTAAAGGGGCTACAAGAACGCTGGGAAGGGATTTTTTTTACGAGGGCATGTAGTGATAGGACAAAGGGGAACAGCTTCACACTGACAAAGGACAAGTTTAGAGTAGATAACAGGAAAAAAATTCTCCCTTGTGAGGGTGGTGAGGCCTTGGCACAGGTTGCCCAGAGAAGCTGTGTCTGCCCYATCCCTGGAAGTGTTGAAGGTTGGATGGGACTCTGAGCAACCTGGTCTGTTGGRAGGTGTCYCTGCCCAAGGCAGGGGCTTGGAACTGGATGATCTGTAAGGTCCCTTCCAGCTGAAACCATTTTATTTTATGATTCTATGATCAGCTCTGAACAAGGCTTCACAGTATGGGTTTTGGGACATTAAGTCAACTTCTGAGCACTCAAGAACCAACTCTTACCATATTTGAGCATCCAACCTCAGCTGAAGGCTGGGTCTCAGCCCACCCAGCTGATCCTGGGTTGTTCCTGTGAGACCAACCAAGGGAAGTGAATATCAAGAACCAGTAAAAGACACCAGAATGTGAAGGGGAAGAAGGATCTCATTAGAGATGAGGGGTGGAATCACTCAGGTTTTACCTTAATAATGGGATTTGATCTGATGTACAATATCTAAGTAGTCAGAGACCTGTTCACTACAGGCAGGGAAATACAGTGTTTGTCACCTCACTGGCCTTGGTGCATTTTAACTCTTTGTTTCCAGCCTTGGCAAAGCTCTATGTGGCTTTGACTACCATGGAATAACATCTTTGTGTCTAACACCTCCTGCATTTCCTATTACAGCTTAACCTGTGTGCACATAAATTTCTATAGAGCATGATATTCTTCTGGCAGTCATCTCATAAAGCAGGTCAGAGCCCATCCCTCAAAACTCTAATTCAGGCCAACAAAATCTGTCTGTATGCATCCTTTATGAGAGAAAAGAGGAAGCACCTGGGATCTGCCCAATGAATCCATGTTCCCCCAGACATGTAATTGGCTCCTTCCTCCGTGCTGGGGTGGAGCTGTAAATCAAAGCACAGTTATAAAGGTGAATGCTAATGCTGAGTGACACTCACACCCTGAAGGCTGCTGAGCAATAAATAAAGACATTTGTTACACCTTACATGATGTTGATGTATAGGCTAATCCCACATTGGTAATTCTTCTCTCAATCCTGCCTGTGCTTTTCTCTCCGGCTCCAGATGCTGGCATTTTGTTTATGAGGGTCTTGATGGGGTTTATTCTGCTCCTGGGAAGTCTCATCTGTAATTTACTGCAGCCAGATTTGTGAATCTGCTTAAGCAAAGTTATTCACACCCAGAACTTCTATTAAGCCTAGGAAAAAGGATTTTAATTAGGTGTAATGGGGTTCTGAAAGGTCTAATTTGAGACTGGTAGTTTATTTCTTTGTAAGGCCACCTCATAATGATAAAATAAAAAATCAAATCTTCCTTCATCAAGTTCTTATTGTAATCAAAATGAATTTTAAAATTTTTTCTTCCCACAAAATCTTTTTTTTTTATGGGGAGGAAAAGAGCAGAACATGGAACCCAAAAAACATGACAACATTATAATATTTTTGTTTAATAGGTTTTGAGGGGGTTTATTGTAATTTTTATTAAAAGAAAATCTCAAAGCATTTTGGCCCAAGCCCAAAACATTTCAGCATGAGAAAAAGTTTGCTGCAATGCACTGTTGATGGCTGTAACTTACAGCCAATACAATTTTTTTTTTCAGATCATCACGATCTTTTAGCATGATTTCAGACTTGGGTCATGAAATTTGAGGTATGTGATTTAGTTTTCAGGTGAGTATCTCCTTGTTTCAATATTAGAGTTCCAGTGACCTGATGAAAGCAAGCAAAGATTGATATAAATGATTTTTTTCAGGCATCATGAAATATGAAAACTTTTGGAAGGTCATACATTTCCTTTTGGCTGTCACTACTTCAAAACATTTAAAAGTCTGGGGTTTTTTTAGTCATCTACTCCATAGGAAGAGTGTATAATTTACCTGACATGCTCTGCTCTTTTGGTTGAGATAGAACATGAGTTGTGTGGTCAGCACTTGTCTCAAATATATCACCCAGCAGTATTGTTGAAGTATCTAATTTATAAATCTTTTCTATGATGTATAATAGATTGCATAGCCATTTGTTATCTGTCTTCCCTTTCTCTGTGCCTCATTCACAATTGGATATGATATCACAGAATATGAAATTTTTTGGGTTGAAAGGGACCTTCTGCAGTAGTGCAACCCTGCTGCCATGGGCAGGGACACCTTCCACTACYCCAGATTGCTCCATGCCCCATCCAACCTGGCCTGGAACAGTTCCAGGGATGAGGAAGCCACATCTGGGCRAYTTCTGCCAGTGTCTCACCAYCCTTWYCTTTACAAATGTTCTYCCTCRYAGTCAGACTCAATCTACCATCTTTCAATTTAAAACTGTTGTCCTTTATTCTGTCACTACAAGCCTTGGTAAAACTCTCTCTCCATTTTTTTAATGCCCCTCACTTTTCCTAATAGATAGAAAGGCTTCTAAAGGTCTTCCCTGGAATCTTCTCTTCTCCAGACTGAACAACCTCAATTCTCAGTGACACAGAGTTGGCCTTGCTGAACTTCATGAGGTTCTCATGGACTCACTTCTCAAGCCTGTCAAGATCCCTCTGGATGGAATTCCTTTCCTTGAGTGTATCCACTCATCTGAAAACTGTCAATGTCAAAAATCCCTCTGTCCATTTCACCGATGAAGATATTGAATAGCACTGGTCCCAGTATGGATCCTGCAGGAACTCCACTTTTAGTGGGTTGCACTTGGACACTGAGCCATTGACTACGACCTTTTGGATGTGGCCACCCTCTCAATGCCTTTCCCATCTAACAGTCCATCCATCAAAAAACCTTCAGGTCTTTTCTTACCTCTTTTAGAGGTGAGAATGCTGCAGGGAACCAAATCAAACACCTCACAGATGTCATCAATAGCACTTCCTTTGTCCACTGATGGAATTTTGCTTGGGAGCAGCTCTGCTGTTGTAGAGGCTGTGAAAATGAACCGAGGATAAGCCAGGCCATAAACCCCTTAAATGTGTGACACAACAGTGGATTCCACCAATTTTTAACTATTAGAAACTGGCATCAACATGGTGGTAAGAAGAATACTTATTTACAGTGCTTATAAGAGCACTGCACACTTGTCCTGTCACATGTGATTGTTGTGAAACAGAGCAAGAGCTCTGGCTTTGGGCTCTGACCAATTTGAGAGATGTGAAGCATTAGGAAACACTCAAAAGGCTACAAATCACTGCTGAGATTCTTATGAGATGTGGGAAGCTGAGAGCCCCAGAAGATTGACTCATAACAGGCATTTAGGTCCTAAATGCTGATTGATAGATTGTTTTGCCTGAATGCATCAATGCCAGTAAGAAGGGCAAATCTGAAAATTATGTCATCATTCATTGGGAAGTAGTTACAGCTTGACATGTCAACCCTCTTGATTGGAGCTGCCATCCAGCAAGCTGTGCATCAGGGTTTTTAATTTATTAAAATGGCTGTTTTATTTTTCCTTTGGAAAGGATTTTCTAAACAGCTCATTTGAAGGATGGTATCAAGCGTCCTTTGCTYCATTAGTTTCTTTCAGCATATACTATGTCTTAGAGATAGACAGGGAATTATAAGGCTATTATAAGGATCATAACTATTGCTGTCAATAAAACACGAGGATGGATTCAGAAAATAATTCCCTCTGGGTTTAATTGGCAAATAAAACTGACATTTTTTAAGACCTTTATGTCTTTTTCCACAGTGGGGACTAGTCTGGGATTACTCTAGACCCAGGTTTCTAAGAAGATGCATCTTTTTCCAAGCAGAATTTTGTCCTGGCAAAAAAAAAGGGAGAAGAAAGCAATTTTTCTGCCAGGTGGCCTCTTGGTCAGGCCTAGAACTAGGAAACATTTCAGATATTTAGAAACCAGCAACCTTTATATATCAACCCACAGTGATTCTGGCCAGTTCTGGATTTGCTGACTTGTCTACACAAAACTCTGGTTGCCTCTCCTTCTAAGTTTAGGGTACAAGAAATGGAAAAAAAAGGAGGGACACCTTTGATCTATTCTGCTGTGGCACATTGCAGTGTCTTGGGTGTTTGGTCCTTGGATTACTCTAGAGGGGGAAATATCATCCTATGTCATATAAGAATGGAGTCAGTTCACTTCACTGCTTTACTTAACCTCTGCCACCTGGAACCTGCAATTGTAGATTGTTCCTCCCAGTTCTTTATTCCCAGAATTTTAGTGGAGTAATCTCTTATCCTGACCTTTTCGGAAGGGAGGTATTTGATTATTTCTCTTCCTTTAGAAATATCCTTTATTTATTACTTTATCCTTTCTAGTTATCAAGTAATGTTCTACAGTAGAAAAAGAAGTTTCAGTTTTGTCAAGAATTAATGAGCCCAATCCAAGCGTCATTGATTTTAACATTTCCTCTCTTAAAATTTACCTCAGGCTTGTCTTGCTGTCCTTTGACCAGCGTGGTGACCTGTCTTTGAAACCTCCCTGGTGTATGAAATACAGAGTTAAAATCCAGATTAACACGTGAGGAGGGGCAGCAGGATCACTGAGTGTTTTCAGAAAGGTGCTTGGCTCTCTATCCCTGCTGTCACTGTGGGGACATGGCTCACCTCAAACCCAGAGTGACTGATCTGCAGCACTATGAGCTATCAGCAACAAGGCTGTGAGGATGAAAACATGAGGGAAGCCACAAAAGGTCAGAAAGCTTAAAAAAAAAAGTATTGATTTTATGTAGAACTTTCATAACTCAGTTTCAGGGTGTGAAGGTCAGAAAAGTTGGGGGAATCATTGGGTGGTGGGTACTTCATCCTGAGTTCTGTCAGCTGGGTGGTGAGGCTGGATTGCAGTTAGTAGCTGAGCCGTGAGATTCAGACTCTTTTATTTTCTTCCTTTTTTTTTTTATTTTTGAGAGTCACACATACAAAATCAGATTTTTATCATGAAATGAAAAAGTGATGATCGAGAGAAAAACTGATGGTATCCAATCTATCTTCTCCTCTCAAAATGAAATATTTTAAGGGATTTATATAAATGTGTAAAAAACCCAGAACAATCCTCCATTTTGTGAAAATGAAGKGTGACATACCAAGGATCCATTCTGGAGTGGTTGTCTTTCCATTACTTCACCATGGCACACCTTCCAAAAATTACTGTACATTGGTAGAGTAGAGTTCATATCCCTGCTTACCTCAGGGTCTAAACATTTCAGGAGGGACAACTGTGTGTGGGGAATTTGTTTTCTCATGCCATAAGATGTGTTTCTGCTCTTGGGGACAAAACAAGGATGTGTTGGTCTTTTAAAGGACTTTCCAGGCACATGATTTGAAAAAATRTGTGACTCAAAAGAGATGTGAGTGTGCAGTGTTACTGCACTGGGTGGCTGAAAATGGAGACACCTCCCTCCTTCCCAACCTTTGGCCTTTGATTCTAYGCAAAGATTCAATACTAAGACCAATGTAAAAGGTTTGAACACAAATTCTGAGAGCTCAGTAGTTTTGCCTCTAAAAAATMTTCCCAGGAGTTCAGCAGTCCCTCAGATGGGAARARTTCCCTTAAAAMAATTTGCAGTGCTCCCCTCTTTATGATTGTGGGTACTGCCTTGTGATTTAAACATGTTTGGCAGAGGTAATGCTGATGAATAATCTTTTTTAACTGCACAAGGCTTCAGTGAGGCTGCTGAACAATGCCAGAGGCAGAATTCATTGGGAGACATTAAATAGTAAAGTTTAATACATTGAAAATGAGTTTTAAATTGATTAARGCTTATAAACAACACTAGCTTTGGGTTTCCAATTTTTTTTCCAAGTTTGCTTTTACTTGTTCTTTATGAAAATTAATCTATTTTCTCACATGTCATTTTTTTTCCCCAGTACTTTTTATAGGTTGGCTTGATTGCTGTCAATTCATTTCTTTAATGTAAGCAATTAAACGGTTGATAGTTTTGCTGGCTTTCAATTATCTTCCTGCCTGACAATTGCTCCAGCTGTAAGTAATTTTCCTTCTTTATGTTCATAATCCCCACCACATCAGCTGTGTGGTGCAGACAATGGGAATGTCAGGTGTTAGCCGAGGTGAAGGAGAGGCAGTGGCTGGAGGTTTGGCCTCTTGCTTTGTGTTCCTGCTCCTTTTTGCTGGTGTGAGCAGAGA